>JAJAGP010000151.1:0-140000 GCA_025084515.1 Ancistrus triradiatus | reverse complement strand
CTGGAATAAAAGCCTGAACCTGAACATGTGACCTGATTATTAACAGATGTCCTTGAACAGATTAGGAGTGTGTGTGTGTGTGTGTGTGTGTGTGGAGAGATAATCTGCTTTACTGGATATGATTATGTTTCTCAGTATCACTATCACACACTCTCACACACACACACACACACACAAGTGAGTCACTAGGATGACTGAATCAGTATCAGTCTCTGACTGGTCACACTATTTGGTCAGATTTATTTATATTATATATTACTGATAATAGGAGTAAAGTGCCATTAAGACTCATCTCATGATGTCACGTTCACGTCACTTAGGCAACTCAATCAAGTGGAAGTGAACATGCATGGGTTCAAATCAGGATTGGAACACGACTCCCGGATGCAGTGAACGTGATCTGATACTCACAGCTGTGCTGATCTCCTTCTCACTGAAATGATTTGCTTTTTCCAGCTGTAGGTCTGAAAAGAGAGAAAAACTAGGAATTATTAACGAGGTAAACACGCTGCCTCTGTCAGGGTTTAAGAAATGAGTCTTAATTCTGAAATACTTTATGCTCTTTTAGTTTTAAGGTTTCATTAAGTGGGTTTAGTCTGTGATAGCGGAGTGTAGCCACAAGAGGGCAGCACTACTGCGGCTTCAGTTATAACCTACTGTACGGTATACAGTACTATTGCTAACAAAATTAATCGATTAAAGACAAATTCATATAAATGTTTTGCTTTATATGTTGCAGATCAGACAGATAATGAGAGAAAACTGAACATTTCCACTGTATATAAAGTCGTTTTAGAGCTAATTAGAGTTTTGCTAGTCACTCGGTCTGGTGTTTTATCGACCTGTAAGCTAGCAGCAGTAAAAAAGCTGATCCCATCACCGAGCTACCAGCAAAATAAACATAAAACGGCATTATTTTAATATTTTCACCTGAGTTTGGTTGAATAAACTCGTATGTTGTACTGTATCCTGAATGAAAGCCTCCATATCTACAGTCTGAATTAGTGGTGTCAAAAGCTTTAGTTACAATACGATTTAATTTAATGTATTCATATTTATTATCAACTTACTGTAAAGATAACACACCTTATGGTTAGATTTATAAGTGTGTGCAAGTGTGTGTGTGTGTGTGTGTGTAGCTCGTACCATCCTCTATTTTTGTATTTTTGGCATTCTTGTCATTTTTTTGTTGTGTGCATGTTGAAGCCAGTTTCTCCTCATCGGTGGCGGGATGCTCGGCTTCCTCTTGACCTTCAACCTAACGTGCGCACACACACACACACACACACACACACACACACACACACACACACACACACACACACACACACACACACAGGGTTTAGGTAACTGTCGCCATGGTTGAATTCCAGATCTGACTGGACGCGATTCTGTCACTTTCTGTGTGTGTGTGTGTGTGTGTGTGTGTGTGTGTGTGTGTGTGTGTTTTATACCTGATTGCAGCTGTTGAGGATCAGGGTCGTGTTTTCGTACTTCTTCACTTTACACGAGTTCCTGAAGACACACAGAGGAACTGTGAATGGATACGTTCAGGATGTTTACATTTCTTATTAATAATCAATATTGCTTATTATTGATTATTTATCTCTCCTCACAGTCTGTTACATCAAGTATTTATCAGTGAGATATCATAAATACAACCATCAAGCAAAGAAGTATCAAACAGAGCATTAGAGGGATGGTCCTGACCTTACTTTACTCCTTACTGACAAATCAATACACCGATCAATACACCAATCGGTGCACACGAGCACAGGATCAATAACGTATGAAAGGACATGTGAGAATGAGAAACACACGGAACGCTTACACCAAACACCACGAGACGATCCACTGGATGCAGACACGGAAAGAATAAAGAATAACGAGTAAAGGGATGAGAAGATAAATAAATGAGAATAAAAATTAAAAAATTAAAAAATGAGAAATAAAGAGAAAAATGAAAGAAGGATAAAACGGGAAACAAAAAAGGACAAAAGCTCAGATGAAATGTGAAAAAGGGCAAAACAAAAACAAGGAGAGGAAACATTTAAAAGAAAAGGGGGAAATTAAAAAGAGCTAGAGGAAAGGCAAGGATGTGAGAGAAATTAAAAGAACAAGGCCAAAAGATAAATAATGAAATAAGAGAAATAAGAAAAAAGGACGATGGGAAAAAGAAACTGATAAACAGACTAAAAGACTGTGGTCAAAGAGTAAAGATGAAAGAAAAGAAAAGATGAAAGAGAGTAAAGTAAAATAAGAACACCAAAGAAGAGAATGAAAAAGAAAAATATTATAAATAAATAAATATATTATAAATAATGTAAAGAACAAAGGAGAAAATGGTGCAATGAAAAAGAAAGTCAAAATAAAAAGACAATAAGAACAGCAGACAGAAGAAGCAGGTGTGACAAAAAAGAAGATACAAATAGAAGAAAAGTGTAGAAAAAAGAGAGGACGAGAATATGAAAAATGAGCAATAAAGAGTGAAATGAAACGAGGATAGAACGGGCAACAAAAAATGGACAAAATGCAGATAAAAATTAGGAAAAAGGCAAAGATGTGCAGAAAAAAAGCAGTAAAAAAAAATGATAAGCAGCTACAAAAAATTGAGGAGAGAAAAAAATGTAGGGAAAAAACTGTGGTCAACACAGAATTAAAGAAAGATGAACAGAAAGAAAAGAAGGAATAAAGAAAAGGTGGAACATTTTGAGAGAAAATGAGAAAAATAGTGAAGAAATGAAAGCTGAAGGGAAAAGAATGACAAGGAAAATGTGAGTGTGGAAAGAGAATAAAAGAAAAAGGAGAAGGGGATAGAACAAGAGCTGAAAGACAAAAAGAGACCAAATAAAAAAGACAATAAGAAGAGAAATGAGAAGGAACAAAGGTAGAAGATTAAATGAGAAAAAGGTTTGGGGAAAATGATGGAGATACGAGGAAGGACAGGAAGAGGAACTAAAGAGAGAGGATGGGAACAGAGGAGAGGACAAACAGAACACGGGCTCTGATTTAAAGCAAATACAAGAGGAGAGGAAAAGGGAAATGAGGACAAAAGGAAGGAAGGAGGAGGACAGACTGAGCAGCAAGAGAAGAAAGAAGAGATGGAGGGAAGGAGTGGAGGGGGGCAGAGATACTTACAGCAGCAAACAGAGAAATCGAGCCTGTTCATTGGTCCTGATAAAACAGAAACAACCAAAAACGAGACAGAGACAGAGAGGGGTGGAGCGTTAGAGGGACAGACGAGTGAGGGACGAGGGACAGAGGTGGAACAGGACGTTAGTACAAAATTATTCAAAAACAAACCCTGATCAGAGTCCTAATGAAAGCTCCAGCGCAGACTCGTGATGGCTCCCAGAGACTCGAGTCACTCGAACCCGAACAGTTAAGGGTGCATTAAGGTTCATTCAGTTTCAGCAGGACATATCTCACATTTGTTACAGAAAGGGTTTAAAACGACAGAGTCCAACAGAGAAGCTGTACCACACAGAAAGCTCCGAGCCAAAGACCCTGACAGAGATGAATTACACCAGAGAACGATTCACTGATTCAATGATTCAGTTCAGTAGTGACTCGCTGATCGAGTATGCACAAGTCCCCTACATGTGACCCTTCGACTAACACACTGTCAAAGCTGTGAAGGTGTGTGTGACATGCATTACAAATCATGTAAATAAGTGCAAACTGGTGAGATTTCAAGAGAAGATAAAAGAGAATAAAACGTTTGGAAAAAAGTTAGCTATATGGAGAAGAAAGGAAGAAGGAAAAGTCAGATGAGAGAGAGGACGAGAAAATAAAAAATGAGAAATGAAAAGAACAAGCTCACAAAAGCAAATAATCAAAATGTATTTTTAAAAATGGAGGGGAAGAGGAAGAGACAAGAGGAAGACAATGACAAAAATGGAAAACAAGAAACGAATTAACAGAAAGATGAAAGAAAAGAAAAGAAGACAAGGAATAAAGAAAAAAAAAAAGAAAATATAACAAGAAAAAATTTGAAAAATGCAGAAGAAAGGAAAGCTGAAAGAAAAAGAATGACGAGAAAGAAAACGAGAGCATAGAAAAAGATTTAAAGAAAGGATAGAAAAGAAAAAACAAACAAGCTTAGAAAGAAGGGAAAATGAAGAAAAGACATAAGAAAATCTGAAAAAATGTCAACAAAAAAAGGACAAGAGAAACAAAAACTAAAAGAGAAGAGGAAAAGGGCAACATGGAAACAAAATAAGAAAGTGAGATAAAAAACAGAAAGTGTAAAAGAAAGACAAAGGAAAGAAAGAAGAGAAAATGAGAGGAAAAATCTAAAGTTGGAAGAAAAAGTAGGATGAGAAGAAAGAAAATACAAAAATAGAAACTAAAAAAGCCCCAAAAGAAAAACCAAAAGAACAAAGGAAAAGAAAGATAAAAGGGCAGGAAGGCAGGAGGAAAGGAGAGAGAAGAAGAATAAACAAATACTGATAAAGGAAAAAGTGGAAAATCATGGAATAAAGAAGAGCTGAAAGACAAAGAAAGACTATATAATTAAAGACAATAACAAGAGAAATGAGAAAGAAAACAGGTAGAAAATAAAATGAGAAAAAGGTTTGGGGGAAACGGTGGAGATACAGGGAAAGAAAAGAAGAAGAACTCAATAGAGCAGATGAGAAAAGAGCAGAGGAAATCCGAAACGAGGATTAAATGCAGGAAGAAAGACGACAGACCAAGGCAGAAAAAGATTCTGGTGAGAAAGAGAATAAAGAGAAGAAAAAAGAGACAAAAGAAGAGGAACATATGCAGGTCCTACTAATAAATCTGGAATTGATGCAGCGCTCGTGGAGCTGGTGGTTAGTTTTCAGGAAGGTCCACTTTCTGTGTAATGTCCTCGCAGTTTGCTCGTGTTTTTACGAACGTTTCATGAACGAGGCCCTCTGTGGGCGAGCCAAGGCTGGCCCATGCCTCAATATTAAACGTGTGATTTAATGGGAACGCCAAGCCCGGGAGAAGTGTGACGTACGAGAGGAAGGGTTACCGCCTTACACCAAATAATTAAACCCTCGTGAGTTTATTCCGACTTTGAAAATGAATCTCTGACTGTGTAATTGCTGGAAAGTCAAGAGAAAGACAAGTAAAAAATTCAAGTAAAAGAAAAGCGTGTGACCTTCATAAAAGTATCTACAGTTTGGGCCATGATTAAAAAGTTTCCAATCAACTGGAACTGTGACAAACCCGGCCGGACGTGGGCCCTGCTCACTCGTCTCAACCAAACTAACTAGCTCCGTGAAATACTTATATGTTTAACATCTCACATTAAACGTCACTCACGTGATTATCCTGTCCTTGTTCTTCTTGGCCGCCGGCCGCGTTTTCTTCTCCTCCACCAGAGGGCGCTCTTTACTCTGCTCGCCTTCCAGCTTGTCGTCTTCGCTCTTCTGGCCATCGACGCTTCCTAAAGTCTGACGAGGCTTAAACGGATCCACCGAGTCATCGAAACAATCCGGGTCGAAGCTGTAGGAGCCTTTGGGGAGAGTCCGGGAGCCGCGGGTTTTGTTTTTCCCTCCAAACGGGTCGAAGTCGGGGTCGTCCCACTGGCTCGGGTCGAAGCTGTACGAGGATTGTGGAAGAGGAAGGTCGTCCACGTTGATGGGAGCCTGGGCGTCACTCTGCTGTTTAGGTTTCTGTTTTTTAGACTTCGGTTTGTTTCCAGGTTTTTTTCTCTGAGACGGGGAAGGTTCGGGCTCGGGCTCGGGCTCGGGCTCGCTTAGTGTAACGCCGCTTACGTTTAAGTCTGCGTTGCGCATTGGTTCTGCTGGTTCTGTTTCTGCAGATTTCTGTTCAGGTTCTGTTTTTTTCCAAGACGCAGGTTTGCTGCTAAATTCGAGCTCGTTTGGTAGAGGCTCTGCATCAGGGTCGGTGCTGTAGGATTTTTTCGGGAGGGGAATATCGTCCACGTTTACGATAGCATCGCTCACCGGCGCCTCCTCTGCAGATTCGGGTTTCAAATCAGATTTCATCATAAGGTTCTGGATCAGAGAATCATCGGTTTCAGGTTTTGGACCTTCTTCGTTGGAAATCACGGTGACAGAGAGGCTCTGCTCCTCAACTTTGTACTCTAGAAAGACACGGAAAGGTTCTGTTAACAGACAGACTTTCAAGTAGAGTAGAGTAATGTGAACCTGCCTTAAATAATCTGTTAAACCTGCTAAAACCTTCACCTGCACCCATTCTGACTGAATAAAGTCAATGAAAAAGTTTAACAGCAACAGTTGTTTATAAAAATTAAAGGCAGTTATAACGAACGATTACTTAAAATGATGATCGTGTATTTCCACTGCATGACCAGCAGATGTCGCCAGATAATTAAGTTCTACATGCTTCATACATCTTCTTCTTCTTATATTATTATTAATAATAATAATAATAACAATAATAATAATAATAAATCATACATATTTATTATTTTACTATTATTATTACTAAACTTGTATATTTGATATTGTTATTATTATTAAATAATTTACATTTATTATTTTAGTATTATTAAAAATCGTTAATATTTATTTTTAATATAATATTATTATTATTATTATTATTATTATATTATTATTATTATTATTATTATATTTTAATAATAATGATTATTACTACTATTATTATTTAATTATATACATTTAATACTGTTACTTATTATTTTGTTCTTGAATTTTCTTACACTAAAATGTATTTTTATATTTTTATCAATATATTCTACTACATTATATTTTTAACCTTGTTACTACTGACGCACATTATTTTCTTATAATTAATAACTTGTTACTGTTACTATGTCAATACTATAAAGAATATAACATAATATCAGTAATGAGAAAGACTGATGAGTGCTGTATAAAATAATATATAAATCGATATACAAACATTATTGAACCATCAGTTCTGTTTTGCTGTTACACCTCGATCGAAATAAGGAGTCGTTCTTAAGGTCTGTGAAAGCAAACAATGGTTCTGTTGCAGTTCTTAGAGAAGGTGCATTGTTACAGGCACAGACCAGAAACTTCCTCTGGACTAAAGCACAGGAAACTTTGCTCAGGATGGAAATGATGGAACAACAACCTCCTTCATCCCTCGAACCCTCACTCTCACGTTCATAAACACAACAGCACACACAGCAGCCCTGTACTGCTTTATAACACACAGCACCATCACTGCTCAGTAGCTGTTTGATGGGGCTTATAGACTGCAGGTGTGTGTGTGTGTGTGTGTGTGTGTGTGTGTGTTGTTCCAATTTAAACTCCATACATCTAATCTAGAACAAAACTAAAAAATACCTGTATCTGTCAGATGAAATTGGTGAATTATTATTAGCAACAGTTATTATTATTATTATTATTATTATGACTACATGTAGTATTTTTATAAATACTCTTATTTATACTTTATTACATCAAACATTTTTTCAAATATTTACATTAATCTTTGTTATATTTATATACATAAATAGAAATCATATATTATTATATTAAATCACTTATATTTATTACTGTTATTAGTATTACTAAATAATACTAATTCATTAAATCATATAAATGCAATACTTACTTATTATTATTATTATTATTAATAATAATAAATCATGTTATTATGTATTACTATATTATTTGTCTTATAATTATAGCTACGATTATTTATGCTTTGTTATATCAAATGTCTTTATTTTATTTTACATTAATCTTTGTTATAAAATATTTAGAATTAAATTATAAAGAGTCTGTGGCCTGACAGGAGTGTGTGTGTGTGTGAGTACAGCTGCGTTAGGGTGGGGATGTGTGTGGTGGAGGAAGACTGGTCCTGCACACACACACACAGACACACACACAGACACACACACAGACACACACACAGACACACACACACACACAGACACACACACACACAGACACACACACACACAGACACACACACACACACAGAGGGAGAGATGTGGTGTGTCTGCTGCAGCGATCTGAACCATGACACGTGTGCAGTGAGTGGCTCTGCAGCTCCAGAGGTTCTGATGTAAGAGCCAGCTGCAGGAAACAGCAGGTCCTGCGGGCCCGGGTTCGACCCCAGCCCCTGACCGGGATAAGCCGGGATAAAACAGGAGGCTTTAGCTTCTTTACTGACTGTACGGGCCAAATTTATTCAAACACTTTTTTAAATAATTCTGCGTAACATGTACTAAATCGGCAAACGTCCCGATTCGCCTGGGTTGCCAGATCTTTAGCAGACGTCTGTGTTGCAGCTGAACGCTGAGATCTCGTGCAGCGCCTCGGGTCTCTGGGCTCCCTCCTGGTAGCTCTGCTCAAGCTTTGAACTTTTTATGAGCGTTTAAATCAGTTTAATAATCCCATCTGCAAGCACTCAGAGCTCTGCTGCACACGCCTCAACACCGGGGTTACTACAGGTCAGCCACAACCACCGGTAAAGCTAACCCCAAAACTGGGAGAATAGCTGTGAGGAAAATACAACACAAGGAAGGTTTATCCCCTCTCAGCTGTTGGATTAGCAACATGCATGAAGCACACACCATCCCTAAAGAAGCAAAATCTTTTGTTAAAGGGTTTCTCCCTAAAGTATACCTGCGATATCTGTGGTGGGCGGAGCCTGAGGATGATGGACAGGTGACTCCGTCTCCGGCGTCTCGAAGTGCCCCTCTGAATCCGAGCTAGATCCAGAAAAATAAATCCCATTAGCACCGACTACAGGTAACGCAAAGCTATCATGATAAAGGTAAAGGATAAGGTTAGAAATAACTCCATCCCACCCAAACAAGACTGTAAATCTCCCCCGCAAGATTCCTTCCCAAATCCCACCGGATTTTGTTCCATTCTCACAAAATTCCATCCTTATCCCAGAAGATTCCATTCTCACAAGAATCTCTCACCCTCAAAAAATCCCATCATGTTCACATAGGATTCCTTCTCTCTCCCACAAGATTACATCTCAGTCCATAAAATTCTGTCATTATATTACAAGATTCCATGCTACTTCCATAAGATCCCATACCACAACTACAAGCTTCCATCCCTCTAACACAAGATTCTACTCTCTGAATTTTCCATTCTATTCTGACAAAATTCCCAAAACATCCCATTTCATTCTCACAAGAATCTCTTACTTTAAAAAAATCCATTATGCTCACCTAGGATTCTTCCTACAACAAAAGATTATCCCCTTCTTCAACATGATTCCTTCCCTCTCCAATAAGATTCTATTTCCACTTCCATAAGATTCCACCATTAACATACAGGATTCCTTGCTACTTCCATAAGATTCCATGCCACTACAAAATTCCTTCCCCCTCACACAAGATCTAATTCCTGCTCCCATAAGATTCACTCTGCTCCTACAAGATTCCATTCTACTCCCAAAAATTTCCATTCCATTCTGCCAAAATTCCACCCTAATCCCAGAGAAACGTCCTTCATCCTCACCGAGTTCCATCCCTCTCTCACAGATTCCATCTTACTCCCACAAAGTTCAATATCCCTACAACAAATGATTGTATCCCTCTCCCACAAGATTCCATCACACTACCACATTCCTTCCCTGTACACAAGTGTCCATTCCACTTCCATAAGATTCCATCATTCTCCTACAAGATTTCATGCTATTCCCAAAAGATCCCACACCACTACTACAAGCTTCCTTCCCTCTCACACAAGATTTCATTCTACTCCCCCAATTTTCCATTCCATTCTGAAAAAATCCATTCTGCCCTTATCCCAAAAGATTCTACCCTTCTCCCACTTCCATAAGATTCCATGCTATTCCCATATGATTCCATACTGCTACTTCCCACCCACAGGATTCCATCAGACTACCATCACACAAGTGTCTCACAAGATTCCATACCAGTACTAGATTCCTTCCCCATCTCACAAGATTTAATTCCATTCCATCCCATAAGATTCATCCTGCTCCTACAAGACTCCATCCCGCTATCACAAGATTCCATCCATATCCCACAAATTTCCAATCCATTCTCACAAGAATCTCTACTTTACAAAGGCATTCCGTCCCTCTCTTACAAGTTTTCATCTTCCTAAAACAAAATACTATACTGTTCTTCCACAAGATTCCAACCCACCAGCGAACTGATTCTGACATGATTCCTCCCCACTCACACAAGATCCCATCCCACTACCACAAGACTCCATCATTCTCCAACAAGATTTCATGCTACTTCCATACCTGATTCCATGTTACTAAAAATGACAGGCCGCTACCACATTCCCTCCCTCCCATAAGATTGCACGCTATTCCCACAAGATTCCATACCACTACTACAAGATTCCTCCCCTCTCACACAAGATTCTACTACATTCTTATAAAATGCCATCCTTATTCCACAAGATTCCATTCCACTACTGATTCCTTGTACTCCTGATACTTGGCGTATATAAAAGATGCTGACATGATTCCTTCCCTCTCACACAAGATCCCGACCCACTCCCATAAGATTCCGTGCTATTCCCCTAAGATTCTATACCACTAATATAAGATTCATTCCCTCTCACGCAAGATTTAATTCCACTCTCATAACATTCCATCTGTATCATTGTTCCATCCGATGTTTAACTCCAGTTTCATAAGATTCCGTCCTGCTCCCACAAGATCCATTCTGCTTCTGCATTCCAGCCCTTTCCCACAAGATTCCATCCCAAAGTTGTTAAATAGTTTTTGTTTGGTTTCCACCCATAATACTTCAAATTAATCCTGTGCCACAAGCTGATGCCTCAGATCTCATGTTAACGCTGGACACAACACACACACACACACACACACACACACACACACACACACACACACACACACACACACAGAAAGAGCAGACATCTGAGTCATCCGAGTCATCTGAATTTGAAAGAGGAATGAGAAAGTGTGTGTGTGTTTCCCCTGGGCACCATAGAACTGCCGTACACACACACACACACACACAAACAGAATGACTGTTAAACAGTGGGTTTATGAGTAGATCTGAGTCAAAGAAAGAACTGAGTCAGACTGTGTGTATGTGTGTGTGTGTGTGTGTGTGTGTGTGTGTGTGTGTGTGTGTGTGTGTGTGTGTGTGTGTGAGAATGTTTTAGTTAACCGTTGTAAAGCTTCGTGTGTGTAGAGAACATGGAGCTACAGTAACACAACCTTAGAGAGCAAAGAAAAAACTGTTAAACACAAAGACAGGATGTAAACAGCAGCACCGCTTTCAGCAAACACCCAACCACAGCTCACACACACACACACACACACACACACACACACACACACACCTTGCAATCACACACCAAAAGGTCAGAACGTATTACACAAACAGTTCGGCGGTTCAGCCAAAAACGTTGGTGTATGAAGTTTGTGTTTTTAAGGAGGCTGAACCGAGTCATTCAGAACATCTGCTGGAAAATAGAAGTAACATTCACTAACTACTTCTGCACCCCCTTTAATCTAGCTGCGTCACCTTAGTTCTAAACAGCAGAGCCTCGTAACGCCGTCGTTATTCACTTTTACTGTCACAGCACAGCCCGCCTCGCCCTGCGTAAACACTAGAGGGCGACAAAAGCAACTTCATCTGTGGAGTAAACGTTTCTGTTCTTTTTATGCAGCGTTTTATATCTTTCCATTTCGTACGACGCTCAGACAACTCGTAAGACACAGGCTGTGCAGTAAGGGGGGTGTAGCGGTGCTGCCGGTGCCGTGACGGGACGAGTTAAAATAAGCAACGATTTAACGCAATCTCAAAATGAAAACTAAATGAACCTTTAAATCTTTAAAACCAGACCAACTAAGGGTCTGCTATCATTGGTTTGTCCGACACAAACAAATCGATAAGACACACAACATCACAACACAAAATAACGAAGCCGGTTCACTTTCCAATCTCGTTTATCCAAGTCAGGGTTGCAGACGGATCCAGCCTCCCTCCCAAACCAAAAACCAGAAATCAACGTCAGGACGTAACTGCAAGGCTCTAAAGTTTTATCGTTAAAAACTTATACAAGAAAACGTCCAATGTTTTCATTGTTCACACCACAGAAACAAAAAAGGAAGGTCTTTTGTCAAATGTAAAACAGATAATAGTGAGAAAATCGAATCGTGAATCGAATCATAAGCTGAGTGTATCGTTTCACCCCAACAAACAAAGAAATTGCTTAAATTTATTAATTTACAGGCTAATATTTACAGGTTTTGTAGCCGAATCTCTACACTGTTTCTACAGCAAAAACAGAAAAAATGTCAACGTAACATTCATCAGTAGGGTTGTAGTCGAGACCAGTCCGAGTCAGGACTGAGACCGAGAGTGGGCAAGCCCGAGGCGGGACCGAGAGCGCTCGCAGCACTAATCAAAAGCTGAAAATTGCTTCGAAATGTTAACATCGCCGGATGCCAGCATGATTTCTGACGGCACGGTGTAATACCTGGCAAGACCCGTGTTCAGGCGACCCGATCGGGACCATACAATTGTCCCAACAGCACCCCCTCTAGATGATGAAGGAACTGGCAAAAATAGCAATGTTTTATTCCTCTGTGTGTATTTCTTATCTGCTTGGGAAATGAAGCGATCTGTTTACACACTTTTTCCGGACACTCGCCGGCCCGTGGCCCTCCTCCTTTGGTTGAGGGGTTGTACCCATGGCAGGGGATGTCATTAGACTGGGGAAAGGGACAGGACATGTCCAAAATAGCTGATGAACCAGACAGTGAAACTGTTGTGATTTAGTTCCGGTTTCCTCCTCTCATCTGGATCTGAGACCGTCTGAAGCAGGACCATTCTTCAATTCGTAATCAACAAATGATCGATATTTTATAACAGCAAATCCATTGAAAGCAGAGCCCACCCCAAAACACCCCCCCCCCACACCCCCCCAGATAGCAGGTGTGTGTGCGCATGAGTTCAGGTCAGATGCCTGTTGACTTGCCTGCAGCTCAGAGATTTCTCCTCTTCTTCCACCTCCCCATCTTGGACGTCTTCCTCGTCCTCGGCTTCCTCTCCCGAGCCTTTCATGGCCGACCAGGTCCATTTGGCCCACTGGACGGGTGAGAGCCACGACATCCCCTCCCAAACTCACAAACGCTCTTGTTATGTAATGATCCTCAGCCCGGCTCTCTCTCGGTTTTCTCTCTCTCGTTCTCTCTCTCTGTTTATCCTCCTACGATCTCAGGTCACGTTTCATCTCGCTGGTTCTTCTGGTTCCAAATTCTTCTTCTCCCGAGCTCCCCAGACCAGACCTGTGTCTCTGCACCGTCGAGATGTTTTTCTTCCAGCAGGAAACTCTTTCTTCACGTGGTTCTCCGGCCACGTTTCATGCTTCCTCCTTTCCAAAAACCGAAACGTTCTCGTGGAGCGTCTCAAACGCTTCCCTTCTTTCGCTCTCGATGTGTTTCAGGCTCACATTTGCAGCTTCCTTTTCTCTTTCTTCCTCTTTCTCTGCTGTCAGCTTCCTCTCTCGCTGGTCTCCTAACTCAGAATAACACCACTGATCAGCTGTCTCTGCCTCCCCTCCCTCTCCCTCTCTCGCTCGCTCTCTCGCCCTCGCGGGTTAGACTACCTAAAAAAGTGGGGGGAGACGGGAATTTTCCGCTTCAAAGAAAAATAAATGCTTGCTTCAGCCTGGATGGTTTCACTTAAACACCCCTTTTTCTCAGCAGGAATGGTACGGTCTTAATCATAAAGCTTAGTCAGACTGTGTCATTTCCAATGCAGAAGAGGGGGGAACAAACACACAGCGTGAGAAAGCGTCTCTGAAAGTGTGTGCGTGTCCATGGTTATGGCAGAGAGGCTGAGGAATGCGAAACCTCTCCGTTCAGTTCCCTATTCACCCACAACACACACACACACACACACACACACAGAGCAATACCTGTTCTGCATGCTTAAGTGCACCACCTTAGGAAATCTCTGTTCTCAGGTCTACTTATCTCTCATACAGCCTCACACGCCTCACACCCCCCCCCCCCCCTTCGGTTCATCCGAAGACATTTGGGTAAAAGGTGGGGTAGAAGGAACCCAGTTCTGGCGGAAAAAGCTCCAGTGGGGCAAAACGGTACCAGGTTTGTTGGGAAAAAGTCCCCACTTAGGCAAAAGGAACCCAGATTTGTTCTAAAAAGCCCCCAGTGGCTTAAAAGGAACCCCAAGCTTAGTGGAAGCCCCAACTTGGGCATAATGATTCCATGATTGTTGGAAAAAGTCCACAGTGTGGAAAAAGGAACTCAAATTTGTTATACAAAGCCCACAGTGAAGCTGACTGATCCCATTTTGTTGAAAGATGCAAAAGGAACCCCCCAGTGATAGAAAAAGCCAGCATTGGGGCAAAAGGAACTCAAAGTTGTTCTAATAAGCCCCCACTTTGACAACATGAGCTCAGCAAGAGAAACCCAGGTGCAGTGGGAAACCAGGTTTGTTCTAAAAAAGCCCCAGTGGTGAGGATCCAAAGTTTGCTGGAAAAAGGCTCTAGTGAGGTTTGTTGGCAGAAGTCCCCAGTGTGGTGAAAGAAACCCAGATCTGGTGGGAAAAGTCCTCAGTGGGGCATAAAGAACCCATGTTTGTTGAAAGAAGCCTCAAGTGGGACAAAATGCCAAATTTGCCCATTTGGGCAAAAGGAACCCTGATTTGTTGGGGAAAAAACTCAGGTTTGGTGTAAGAAGCCCACACGTGGGCAAAACGAACCCAGGCTGGTGGAAAAATTCCACAGTGGGGTAAAAGGAACTCAGATTTGTTCTAAAAGCCCACAGTGAAGCAAAATGATTCCAGGTTTGTTGGAAAAGCCCTTCTTTGGGCAAAAGGAACATAGATGTGTTGGGAAAATCTGAATCGTGGATGGGCTGCTACAGGGGTTTGGGGTCATATTTGGTTAAATTCTAATAAAATATCATTATTATGATATAAAAATGTAACATTTTTCTGATTAGCTCAGCTCTCCTATCTAAACAAAGCAGCGTCTGTCAGAAGGTCGGCCGACATCACATTCTCCAGCTTACACAAACACACTAAAAATAAAACCAGGCCGTGCTGGTGGCTGTTGCTATGCAGAGAACTACAAACAACCCCATCTCTCTTTCTCTCTCTCTCTCACACACACACACACACACACACACACACACACACACACACAAAAAGCTGAACACTACAAGAAAATCTGACTGGCCATGTTGTTAATTAATTATTTATAATTACATGTAATTAATTACTGTTTTAATGTTTATTCGTTTTAAATATCATAAACAGGGAGAACATGCCAAACTCCAGGGCCCGAGGCTGGGTGGCACGAAGACCACACACTGCACCATACACTAACACATCTGCCCGCTGTGCCAGAGCATGTGTGTAATACCAATTCTCCACTCCTTGAGTTTAGAGCAGTTTGGAAAATGAGGAGCTGATCCAGGAAAAAGTCTTGAGGTCAGTGTGTGTGTGTGTGTGTGTGTGTGTGTGTGTGTCTGGCGCGCTAATTACACAGTAGACTCTCAGTGCTATCGAGCCTGATATTTAAAGTCTGGTCGGGTTTCACTCAGGAACGCCCGGCCTTGTTTAGCTCTTGTTGCTTCTGCTCTGGGTTTCGATTGAGTCTGGATTTAATCTTCTGCTTTACTCAGTCCTGTTATTTCAGACCAGTCTGGCCTTCCCAGGTCAGTTTGGTCTGGTGTCAGGATCTGCACTGGATATCTGATTTGGTCTGGTCTGGTTTTACACACCTGATCCACCTGGGTTTGGTTTGAAAAGCTAAAAAGTGATTCCGCTTATTTTTAACTTATGGTGATTTTTAATAAATAATTGAATGGTATTTGGTTCTTTTCTTAACTTTCCTTCTCCTTCTGTCATTTTCCTACATTTTTTATTTCCTTTCTTCCTTTTCTCTTTCATGCTTCTGCTCTTTCCTTCTTTTCTTTCCTCTTTGTTCCTTTCTTTCAATTTCTTTCTTTCTCTCTTCCTTTTCTTTTCTTTCTTCCTTTTTTCTCTCTTCCTATCCTTTCTTTCTTGGTTCTGGTTTATATTTACTCCCCTGATCCAGTGGTGTTCGGTTTGAGAAGCTATAAAGCGGTTCCACTTATTTTTATCTTGTTGATGTTGATTTTAAATCAGTTTTAATTTAATGGTCTTAATTAAAAGACCAGGCTTAAAGTATTTTTAAAAATGTTAAACATTGTATAGGTTGGTTTAGCCTGATTTTAGCCAAGGGTGGCTCTTTTTGCTTGGTTTAAATTATTTTCACTTGCTTTTTAAAGAAAAAAAAGATATTTTATTGAACGGAGTTTAAGAGTTCAAACTGTTTAGCTTTATATTGTTTACCGTTTTCAGAAGACTGTAAAAGCTTTCACTTTTATTATCTTGTATGGCCTGATTGGGGGGTTTTCTGTGCTTTGGATTAATCTGCTTTGAAAGTCCACTTAACTTTTTTGTTTGTTTTCATTTGTTTTCTTTTTTGACCTGGTTAGACTTGATATTATTATGTTTTGGCCTTTTATTTTATGAACTTTACTTTCTGATACTTTTTCATATTAAAATCTTTTTGTGTATGTTAATGATGCTGATTTGGCTTTTTTCATACTGTTTGTGTTTCGGATTGTTTTTGTTTCACTTCAGTTTGGTTTCTCCATCATTTTGGGTAAAACGGAAGAAAGAAAATAGGGTGAAAGGTGAAAATGTGAAGAATTCCAAAAATCCTGGGTGGGGTGTTTCAGCTCCGAATTTATAGAGAAAGTTGTTTAACAAGGTTGAGACTATCACACACACACACACACACACACACACACACACACACACACACACACACACACACACACAGCCAGACGATAACGAGCAGGTAGAAAGAAGTCATTAAGCAGCAGCTCTAACAGCCGAGAGCTCCAAAGAACAATCAATTAAATCAATTAAACATAAGTGTCTAACAGCCTTTTTCTTTCTTTCTTATGTCATCATTTTTAACGTTAGACTATTTATGAGCCTCAATAAAAACCCTCAGCCAATCAGGATACGAATCACGTTCAAATATTTGTGATTTATTTTGGGCAGAGTTATCTGTGTATTTGTACTTTCCTTCCTTTTCCTCTTTATTTTCTCTCTTTTTTTCTTTTTCTTTCCTTCCTCCCTTTCTTTTTCCTGCTTTTGTTGTTTCCTTCCTTCCTTTCTTCTTCTTTCCTTTCTTCCTTTGTTTCCTTCTTTCCTTGGTTATGTATGAAACAGTTGCACACAAAACAATCTGTGACATTAAAAATAAGTAAACAAAGCAGATCTCCGGAGACCCGAAAGGAAGGGAAACCCCTGGCAAGGTGAACACCCCGGAACCTGAGTTCAAGAACCCTACTAAACCAGCTAGGGAAAGCTTTCATTAAAGACTGTAGGTCTGGTTTAAGCTCATGTTTGTAGATGCAATGGATTATGGCACAAGGTTACATTTCTATAAGCAGTGCGCATTTAGAACTGTGATCACGTTTCTAAACTACTTCAGATTTATTCGGTTATAATACTCTAACCCACCTGTTAATCAGCCAATCAGAAACCAGGATTTTCTTGTTCCCATGGTATAATGAACCAATCAGGTGCTGAAACTCTGGTTAACAGACAAGTCCAACCTCCTTGTGGTTTCTGAACAAGCAGAATAAGGGGAGGAAATGACCAGAGTTATTCTGGGAGGTCAAGGGGTCGCTCTCTCACACACACACACACATACACACACACACATGTGCGCTTTCATGATAATAATCTGTTTGAAGGCATCTGAAGAAACTTTCATCTAACCACGACCATAAGAACCTAATGAAGCTGGAACCGGAACTGGAACCGGGTCAGATAAGTGTTTGGTAAAAAAGGACTTCTACACAAACAAACCTAACCCTGATCCACTCCGCTATGAATACACAGATAACTCTGCCCAAAATAAATCACAAAATGCTTATTGGAACTTATTCAGGGTCACTGATCTTCTGTTTCTGAACTCCAGCAGTTTGGCTGTAAAATCCCGGTGCAGCTTTGCTAACTGTAAATGTAAACAACGCAGAAAGTGGTCGGGTCCCGTCTTATGACATTATTTATATATTTCGATCTGTCTGACATGAAACACGTTCGATTATAACGTTTAAATGATTTTTGTTTAAATGTATCACGAAATAATGCACATTTTACACACCGAGTGCAAATGGAGGCTAGTAGTCCGAGAACGGCAATGGCAGTCGCCATTCCTGCGTGCTCACCGCGCCATCTAGTGGCCACACATCATACAACACTGTGGTTCATCAGGGGTCCTACAGAGGTGTAGTTTATTAAGTGTAGTATGTTTATTTTGTCAGGGACCATCCACAAAGTACATTAGTCTCTGAAGAGAGAAGACGCTTAGCTCATAAGCTAATGTCCATCTAAACATATAACAACACCGGTAACGTCATTAATTCGTTCTAAAAGGAACATCAAGTACCGAAAACGACAAGTACTGAGAAAATCCACACTGTATAAGGAGTTATGCATTAATGGTTTATACTTTATACTTAAATACACAAACAATAATGAGCCTCCAGTCAGTTGTACAGTTTTCCCCAGTAAACTTATCCTTTCTAATATTGTAATGCCTTACATACATCATCGTTACATTCATACACATAAATAAGTTTCATTTGATTCCAACAACTCCTTTTTTGTGGTTTCTTTGTCAATGCATGTAATTTAGCTTTGATAACTTCAAGTAAATAACAACATGCTGTTTCAGTAGACTGATTTTTTTTTTTTTTTTTTAATGAATCCAAACTGAACAGGTATGGAGGACCAAGCACGACAAATAAATACATCTATAAATAAATAAATAAATAATTGTTCAACATAAAATGGTATATTAATAAAACATAGCTTATTTACTTATTAATTTCTTCACTTACTTATTTGTCCTGATTGGTCCCTCATACACAGGGTGCAGTAGTGTTTCACATTGTTGTTTCAAAACGTCCATCTTTTTAGAGAGCTGTATCATACTTATAATACAATACTATTTGCAGAGACCCTGTTTACACTGTTATCTAACGCGCCGCCCTGTGACCAACTAGTGCATTAAACGTTTTTATTATCCAAAGAATTCTTTGAAGTAGGGATGCAATTTCTTGGGCCGATATGATAACCGATGTTTAGCACATTATTGTGGCCGATACCGATGTTAAAAACCAATAACAGACCCTTTCTGCATTTTAAAAACCGTTTGCTGTTGTTAAATCAGTTAAATCAGACATGTCGATTACTGTAAACACAAGGTGCAGGTCACTGGAAGGAAAAAAAGTTTCATTCCATTTTAGTTACTAACTTTCCTTTAAAAAGGTAAGAATCTTTTTTTTAGCCTTGAATTGCTACAGGC
Source organism: Ancistrus triradiatus (assembly GCA_025084515.1). NCBI lineage: Eukaryota > Metazoa > Chordata > Actinopteri > Siluriformes > Loricariidae > Ancistrus > Ancistrus triradiatus. The sequence continues at coordinate 120,669 of JAJAGP010000151.1, read as the reverse complement.
AGCAACAAGAACTATTAAGTGTAAAAGAAAGCTTAAGATTTCGAAGCCAAAAGAAAGAATAGAACTATAAGACTGAACTGAATAGAACTATACACTCAGAAACATGAGCATGAGTAACAGCCAAAAGAAAAAACAAAGTAATATTCATATGTAAATATATAATAAATATTGGTTATAATATCGGCTAAATTCCAATATTGGACCAATAACTAAAGAAAAAAATCCATATAATGGCAAATAATATATCGGCCGCTGATATATCCTGCATCACTAGTGTAAACCTACTTTTAAACATTACTGCATCTATAAACACATATGAATGATGGATAGGACCGGTGATTTGACAAGAATAAGGGAGTAAAAGAGGGACATATATATGTATATACATACACACACACACACACACACACACACACACACACACACACACACACACACACACACACACACACACATTCTGCGGGAGAGGAGCTTCTACAGAACCCAAATTCTTACTAAAATAGTACGAACACATGACTGTGAGGATGAGGTCACTTCTCCACCAGCATTTACAGGTTCAACCCAACGTTTTACATGTGCGTACATCACCACGGAGGAGTGTGTGTTTGAGTGTTTGCATAACAAAATAGCCTTGTGTGTCAGTGCTCTTTGGGTCTCCAGCTCCAGATTTGATTAAGTGTTCCATTGATGGATTAAGATGATGTACAGCAGTGCTTTAAAGTTTGAGAACGCTGTAGAATTCTCTATACAGTGGGGCAAAAATGTATTTAGTCAGCCACTGATTGTGCAAGATCTCCTACTTAGAAAGATGAGAGAGGTCTGTAATTTTCATCATAGCTACACTTCAACTATGAGAGACACAATGAGTAAAACACCATGGCCAAGACCAAAGAGCTGTGGAAGGACAGCAGGAGGAAAATTGTAGACCTGCACCAGGCTGGGAAGAGAGAATCTACAATAGGCAAGCAGGTTGGTGTGAATAAATCAACTGTGGGAGCAATTGTAAGAAAATGGAAGACATACAAGACCATTGATAATCTCCCTCGATCTGGGGCTCCATGGAAGATCTCATCCCGTGGGGTCACAATGATCATGAGAACGGTGAGCAAAAATCCCAGAACTGATGAATGACCTGCAGAGAGCTGGGACCAAAGTAACAAAGGCTACCATCAGTAACACACTACGCCGAGAGGGACCTCAGAATCCTGCAGTGCCAGGGCGTGCCCCCCTGCTTAAGCCATTAACAATGTCCAAAGGGGCCGTCTTAAGTTTTGCCAGAGAGCATATGGATAATCCAGAAGAGGATTGGAGAATCTCATGTGTCAAGATTAACCAAATAGAACTTTTTCCGTAAAAACTCAACTCGTACTCGCCTGTTTTTGGAGGAAAAAGAGTGCCTGACCTCATCGCAAAACAAACACCATACCTACTGTGAAGCATGGGGGTGGAACCATCATGCCTTGGGGCTGTTTTTCTGCAGAGGGGACAGGACGACTGATCCGTGTTAAGGGAAGAATGCATGGAGGAATGGGCCAAAATACCAGCTACAGTGTGTGCCAACCTGGTGAAGACTTACAGGAAATGTTTGACCTCTGTCATTGCCAACAAAGGTTATGTTATAAAGTATTGAGTTGAATGTTTATTATTGACCAAATACTTATTTTCTACCATAATTTACAATTAAATTCTTTCAAAATCCTACAATGTGATTTCCTGGGGTTTTCTTCTCATTTTATCTCTCATAGTTGAAGTGTAGCTCTGATGAAAATTACAGAACTTACACAATCAGTGGCTGACTAAATACTTTTTTGCCCCCCACTGTATTTCTGCAAAAATATGAGCCAAAACATCACCAGATTTAAACACATGTCCTAATAGTAGATAAAGAAATGAGAACAAAATATGATACTGGGTCATTTATTTATTTAGTGAAAGTATGAACATTTGATCCCTGTATTCCTCCATACGGAACAGCTTCAGCTCTGGGATGTTTTTGGGTTTCCTCATATGAACTGTTCACTTCAGGTCCTTCCACAACATTTCTATTGGATTAAGGTCCAGGTTACTTTGACTTTACAAAGATTCTTCTGTAATCGTTCATTGTGTGTTTAGGGTCGTTCCCTTGCTGCATGACCAACTTTCGTTCGTTTTCCTTTAGAATTTGCTGCTATAATTCAGAATTCATTGTTCCGTCAACGGTGCAGCAGAACAACAAGCCATGATCCTACCACCACCATGTTTCACAGATAGGATAAGGTTCTAACAGTGGAATGCAGGGTTTAACTTCATCCAGACAGAATGCTTCTCATTCTAACCGTTGTTGTTCGGTGTTCTCCTGATGGTAGATGTGAGGGGGTTGTTTAAAAGTTACCCTGGGTTCATCTGTAACCTTGTGGACTATTACACACCTCACTCTTTGGAGTGATCTTTGTTGGTCGACCACACTTGGCGAGAGTAACAGTGGTCCAAACTCTTTAGAGGTGGCTTGGTAACCTTTCTCCTTTGTTCGTACCGTGATACACTTCCACAAACGTGTATTATGAAGATCAGACCTTATTGTATTGAAGATATCTGTTCTTTAAATCCAGCAGACTGATCATCCCATTTATTGGAACTCCTGATTAACCACTAATTCTAGAGGTTCACTTACTTTTACCACTCACAGATATGTAATTTACATTTACATTTACAGCATTTAGCAGACGCCCTTATCCAGAGCGACTTACAGTTGGTACAGTCTTACAATCCAAGCAATTGTGGGTTATGGACCTTGCCCAAGGACCCAACAGTGGCAGCTTGGCAGAGGTGGGATTTGAACCAGTATCCCACCACCTTAACCGCTAGGGTACCACAGTCCCACATATGTAATGTTGGAACAGGGATCTATCAGGGTCTGATCTTCACAGCACACATTTGTATCATGGTACGAAAGGTTACAACGCCATCTCTGAACAGTTTGGACTCAACCAACTGCACACAATCAAAAAGATTGTGTAGAAATAGAGAAAGCAAGGAGTGGTCAATCAACAAACATCACTCCAGGAGCAAGGTGTGTAACAGTCCACGAGGTCACAAAGGAACCCAGGGTAACCTCTAAGCAGATAAAGGTCACATTGATGGGCTAAAGTTAATGTTCATCAGTCCAACATTAGGAGAAGGAGAAAGCCACTGCTCTCTGAAAAGACTGCATTCCAGCATAAGAGTCTTATCTGTAGCAGGTTCACGTACCGTTACCTCCCACAGATCAGTAAATAAAGGACCATGTATAATATTTTATCTCATCTGTTTAATCTGGTTCTCTTTATCTATCTTTAGGACAAAATCAGATCAGATTTACTCAGAAAGGTTTCGATAACCTTAATTGTCACGTCACTGTCTTTTCTAAAATAACGTTGGTCCGGACACACGCCCACCCAACAAACAGAAACAAATAGAAGTGGATTTATTACGATTATGATATTTTATGGCGTGACATCCGTGTGCTGAAGCTTAGCTTATTGAGCTCGTATTGTGTTTTACAGGCCCGAGGATGTTTGAACAGGCGTGTCAGCTTACACACACACACACACACACACACACACACACACACACACACACACACACACACAGAAACAGAGTGAGAGTAAACACACCGAGCATGTGACGGGCAGAAGCAACCAGACCGATACTTAAGAAAAGAAGCTTAAACCTGTTTTATCATGTGTAATATTTACTACTGATGATCAATAATCTAAACTATTATTATCATTATTAGAATTATAATAACACTTATCATTCTAAGCTCATTCATCAGAGAATCAGGTCATAACACTTACAGACTGACGCTCTTCTCCGTCACCACCTCACTGCTCTTCTTGTTTTGGGAAAAAGAGCCACCCATGATGAAGTGTGTGTGTCAGGGTGAAGCAGTGTGTGTGTGTGTGTGTGTGGGTGTGTGTGGTTTAAATCAGATCTGATTGTTTTGAGGCAGCAAAAGGAAGAGCAGCTCAAATGTACACCTACGATGACCATGCCCACTATGTTAAAACCACACCCACATCGCACCACCCACAACACACACACACACACACACACACACACGCTGTATGGTAGTAACTCCAAATGTTACTCCGTGTTATTAGTATTTTAATTCGTGGCTCTATTCAGGCCTGTAATAATGATTAGTAATTAATTACCAAGTTCATTTTTGTTTATTTTATATAAAAAACAACAATTACCTGGGTCCTCAGAGTCCATGTCTAAAACTTTTGCACAGTGGATTTGAGGCTGGATTTCTCAGCTCTGGATCCAGAACTATATACGGATGGTGTTAATGACTGACCCACATTCACACCGCTCTCAGGGGCTCCTCAGGAACGAGCTTCCACCCTCTGTCCTCCATCCATCTGTCTCTGTGTGTGTGTGTGTGTCTTACAGGAATATTCCAGCATAACTTGTATTAAGTTTATTATTAGATTTTTTAAATAATCATAAATCAAAAACTCTTCGGTTCAATAGTCTTCGATGGTGATGATTATTATTATTATATTTTTCAATTACTATTATTAATATTATATTGTTATTATCATTATTATCCATTATTATTATTACTATTAATAGTATTACTATTGTTGTAAATATTATTATTCATATTCATATTATTATTACTATTATTATTATTATTATTATTATTAATGTTCTTATTATTATTGTTAGTTTTATGATTGTTATAATAATTATTATTATTACTATTATTATTATCATTATTATTAACATTAATAATAATGATAATAATAATAATAATAATAATAATAATAATAATAATAAATACAAAAAAAATGACAAAAAGAAACTGTACTTAAAAAAAGCTCATTGTAAACAACTGAAATATTGTCTTAATTTATAAAATGAAGAAAATACATATTTCATATAAACCAAGCTTCAGTGATACTACTATTATTTATTTATTTAATTATTTAATGAAAAATGCCAAAAAAGAACTGTAACTCTATATAAAACTTAACAATTGAACACACTTTGCTTCATATATATGATTATTAAACATTCATTTAAAAATAATTCAATCCAAATAAAACCCTTGTTCCTTTAAAACAAGTGAAATATTAATAAAATAAATAATTAAATTGTGTATTTTAAATAAAAAAAAATTATATTTTTTAAGTTATTCCCAAAACAAATTCTAAAATAGAACTGACCTTATAGAGATCTTATTTGAATAATTTTTCATTTATGAATTTTCATACTGATCTTGATCTGATCTCAAAAAAGATGGAATGTTATGAACGTTAGGTCTCTCACACACGCACACACACAGATAAAGCAGTGTAACAAAGTGCTGTATGAGATGAAGGATCTGCTCAAACCTGCTGGATCACATTTTGGGTGTGGATCTCAAACCCTGAGAACATACAGCAGTTTGAGGACGGACACTTCCCCAGTGCAGGGAGACGGGAAACTCGACCTGCTCTGCAGCTTTTAGAACATCAGCACAGGTCAGGACTCGACCCTGTGGAGCTCCTTCAGTCAAATCGAACATCTACCTAAGGTCAACAACTAAGCTCATTCACTCATTTTCAGACTTTCTTAATTTCATTCAGAGCTAACTGCCAGCACAGGACTCAAGGTGGGAAACAACCCTAGACAGCGCCCAAGCCATTGGTGGGCACATGCAGCCAGGCAAACACACTCTCACACCAGGACACCTTAGAGACGTCTTTGGGACGTGGGAGGAAAACGGAGTACTTGAACATGCAAACTCAAACATGCAAAGGAAATCTTTTCTCACATTAGTGTCACATTTCGTACCTCTGACTCTTAAATCACACACAGCTTCCAGGAGATCACACACATACACACACACACACACACACACACACACACACACACACAGAAACTGGGCACTGGGAGCTTCATGGCATGGGTTTCCATCACCAACCCTTAAATCACCAAGACGGAGTGGTGGAAAGACTGCACTGTACCAACTGCAAAGCTTGGCACCCGGATTTTTTTTTCAATTTAACACACTTGTTACACTGTATTAACACTAGATGTCGCCCTAAACACACACTCAAGCATCCCTATAAACATACGTGTGTATCGGGCGACATCTAGTGTTAATACAGTGTAACAAGTGTTTTAAATTGAAAAAAATTCCCCACCTAGAAGACTTTTAATCTCGTTACAGAGTCAGTCATCCTCAAAATATCAGCAACAAATAATCAAACTTCAGTTTGGCCCACACATTCGCCTCACCTTATCCTGCTGAAAAATGCCAGTTGGAAGCCCTGCCAAGAGAGGCAACACAGGATGCACATATGGCTGAACTGTTAGTGTCCTTCATATCACTACTAGGGGTGACCAACTGTTGTATGGGATCGCCCCCCAGATCATCACACCAGCAGCTGGGACAGTGTGTCGCTCCACAGCAAAGCCAGGATTGAAGCACTCACCCGGAGGCCTCCATACACGACCATCTTCGGATCCCAAACAGAACCTGGATTTGTCGCTGAAGATGATCCGTAAGCAGTCCAGATTTCCCATTCATGACATCACTGCAAACGAAGGCAACGGTGTTTGGCTGTCCATGGCAGGACAGGTAATGGTTGCCTTGACAACAATTTTTTCTGCTAAGCACTTGAAAATGGTCCAGGCAGAGACAGGGGTGTGTAGTGAAGGCGCCCCCTGTGTTTGGATGGTGGATAATGAAAATGTAGGAGTTCCTCGTGCTCGTTTGGGCCGTCCGAAGCCTGTTCACCGTGTGTGTGTGTGCCCCCATAAAACCACTGCTCCCATCACCTCCTAACAGCTAGGTCAGAACAGCCCAGACCAAACCACCATCCTGCTGCTCTCAGTCCAATGATGATCCCCCTCTCAAAATCTGTCAACTGGAGAAAATGTCTTCGAGTGTAGAGTTGTACAATCTCTCACCAAGAGGTACACTCCCCAAAACTAGCCTCTGAGAGCCTTTTTATAGGGTAGCACTATAGGGGAAGCACTTTTACGCCTCTTGTGGTGAGACCCAGTGTCTGTAAGCATTTACATATCTGCCTGAGACAGAACTGCATGCCAAGTTTTGCAGAAATCCCACATTTGTTTCTGGGTCAAGATCAAACCAGGGATCTCTGGAGTTGTGAGGCGACCCCACTAACGGCTTTTTATATAGTTCTTTTTGGATATACTCTAATGCAAGCAATAGGATGTGGGTATCACCCATTAAAATGCCGTTTCTATGTTGGAGATCGATGTTGTTGATATTAGTTGACCTCTTGTTTTTGATCCGTCTGTGTTTATTGTTCTATGGTTGGTGAGGTTACTTCGTATACTCTTTAAAAAAAATAACACACACACACACAATAGGAAGAACGTCCCCATCACCTTCACAGAAAAGACGTTCCAAAGTCTGTGTAGCACCCAACAGGAACGAAGATGCCGCCGAGACCCGAATTAGACTTGTATAAGGTTTTGTTTCAAAATAAAACTTATGATCTGTTTTAAATACTGTTTCTTGTACAAGTTCTAAGTTCTGCTCTAACAGAGCTTCAATAAAAAAAAGGATATTCTACTTTGGCTGTACATAAGCAGAACAAAAAACCAACGACAAACACACGAAAACAAACGACATAAGACTTTCACTCCGAAGCAGAATCAGAAAAAGTCATGTGATCTCATTTTTTCCATGGAATTCCATTCCATAACATTCCCTCCTCGCTCTGGACATGAATCAGTCAGTGCTGAAAATAAACAGCGTACGATTATCCCACTCCGTTCCCACGCTGCTCCGCTTCAGCCTCTGACATGGAGCATCATTTTCCCTCAAAAGGTAAAAGGAGGTCCGGGACATGCAGAGCGTGAAGTTCGGACGCCGCCTCAGACGGGACCGTGTGTTTACACGAGCAAGAGGAAAACATTCTGACGTCTTTAACGCTTACGCTCCTATCCAATCCAAGCACCGGTGGGATAATGGCCGTGCTCAAGGGTCCAACAGTGGCAGCTCGGCAGTAGTGAGGCTGGGACCATGTATTGTCCATAACCATGGCGACAACAAATCTCGTTTGGTTACAACCATCTCTGTTTGTAAGGCTTGTTGCATCTAAAATGAATCCCTCAAGAATCAGTGTGGAGCAGAGATGGAAACATGGAAAGAACATGCCAAACTTCACACCAGTGCTCAGGATCGAACCAGGTCCCTGAAGCACCAATGCTGAAGTCCAAAATTAAGCTACGACCAGTTTATCACACACAGGATTGAAAGAGAGAAAACCAAGAATAAATAAGAACTACTAAATAAAATGGTGCTCAAGAAGAGTTACAACCTTATACGCCATTATACGATAACTTCTGTATGGTGATGGAAAATATCGCAATATTAGTATCAGATCGTCGTATCGCCCAGATTTGGTACAGGATAAGAAAAATCACATATCCTACTTCAGTTTATCCATTGTGTACACACACACACACACACACACACACACACACACACACACACACACACACAAGAACAAGTTAAAGAAGCAAAAGGTGTTTTGAAGCGAATGATAGAATCCAAAGACTCATAGACATGAGAAGAACATGCCAAACTCCGTGCTTTAACCAGTGCTTACGATCGTTTTAACAGCCGATACGGTTTGGTCTAGAAGCGGTGGCGTTAGCGTTGATACTCGTGCCGAGTGACGTCATAAATCGGGACATCTGCATTACATCATCACGCCGCCCAGCTGTATTACTAACCCTCGATCGATTCGCACCCCATCCCGAACATTACACCCATTTTCTAACAGAATCACTCTCACTCACCTCGAAGCTTCACTCCGTCTGTCTGACCACCGGCTCCGGTTTTAGGGATTTTCTCTTTCTTAAACCAGGACTAAAGTTTTGTCCCCCGATGTTAGATGTCCGATTTCACGCTTGGGATGTGTGGCGATAAGTTGGGAGTGAGGTCAGGAGGAGGGCAGTGCTGGGAAAGGAAAAGGAGGGATTTAAAAAGCAGTGTGAAAGCACGCCATCACGCTTCTGCTCCCACTAAAGAGTCAAACCAAAAGAATCGACTAACCATCTCCAATAGATATCCTGTGGAATCGATTCTGGAGCTTAGGAGTCAAATTGATTCGGGCGCAGATAAAGTGATTTTTTAGAACGATTACTCGCATTAAAGATAATAATTTTATCTGAAATTGTTCACAAATACACGTCCTAATACAAATGAAAGCCTGGGATGCCACAAAAAAACTAGCTTGCTAGTTAATAGTCACACGCTAGCGAGTCATGAGAAATGTAGTTTTTGTACCGTTGTACTACAATGAATACAATAAACGAATTCAGATAACAGGACTGGCGCGTTTTAACTTCATCTAAAGTTACTATACGGTGCATGAAAAGCTCTGTACAGTATATCAACAACGTTTCTGTGATTAATCCAGGCCGAACCGATTAACGTACAGACACATAGTTATCACGTTGTGCAGTGTGCTGTGTGTTTTTAAATATTTACGTTTAAATGTTAAAAATCTCCCATATAAATGCACTGAGGTGATGTTCTGATTCTAATTGTAACTGACAAAATTCAAATTTCAGGGTTATGATCACCACAGTGCTTTCAGTGTCAGTGACAATCTATTGTATAACTGCTGTCACACAACAGGGCCTCTTGTAAGGTCACCAGTAAGGTCGCTACTAACAACTAGTAATTAGTTTACTCATAAATGTATGAAGCTCCTGATTAAACAACAGAAAAACAGCAAAGATAAGCACAGGTCAAGCTCAGATGGCAGAGAGGATAAATGAACGTTCAGGAATCATTTAATCACACTGTGAATTTATTAAACACACATAAAAATGAAATATGAAAATGTTATAAAACACTGGCACAATGGAGCAGATCCTGTTTTACTCCTCACACGCTCTCCTGCTTCAGCTTACACAACTGTTACATTTTTGTTGTTGTTGTTAGGAATAAGGAATCAGCCTAATCTCTGGCCCGAGTCGAGGTTTAGGAGGTTTAAGCTGCAGATTACTGGCCTTCAGAAATAAAACGAGGCTCATTATCGGTTTAATTAACTATGAAGTCTGCAGCACCTGATTAGAAGGACTGAGGTCAGAATGCTCCTTACGTGTGTTACCCTAAACATGTGAGCACAGGACGAGGTTCTGCTTTTGGCTGTTTAATATAAACACACAACACTCTGGAGTGAATCTACTGCTGAGGAGATTTACAGCGCTCGCTCCCATAGAGCTCCTTCAGCACCAGCAGAGCCGTGTCCTCCGACTCCCTGTGAAATAATAAAACACACAATAAACACACAGCAATCACACAACTGAAAGATTTACGCTTAAATCAGACCTCTGCAAGCAGAAATCAGGATAGTGGTTGTTTTCCTGGGCAGGATGGAAACGAAGACAAAAGAAGAACAATATATGTTTTCCACGTTTTTATCACGGTTTTCCTGATCAGGGACTCGAATCCAGGTCACTGCAGTGGTGAGCAAGTGTAAAAACATTCCCTGATTAAGGCTTCCTCATACATAGAAAGACACAAACCCACGGGGCCGAAAGTATTTGGACGCAAATCCGCATGTGGCCAAAAGTATTGAAACACAAACACGTGGTCAAAAGTACTGGGATACAATTCCACATCTGGCCAAAAGTATTGGGACACAAAGTCACATGTATCCAAAAGTATTGAGACACAAACCCACGTATGGCAAACACATGTGGCCAAAAGTTTTAGGACACAAACCATCATGTGGCCAAAAATATTGAGACAAAACAAAACAAACATTCCTTGTAACTGCCACATTTAAATCACAGTTATAGTTCTTTAAGGAAATGCAGATCTAGTTATTATTATTATTATTGGTGTGTTATCAATCTCTCACCAGTAACACAGGTGACTCTGAATGGCAAAGAGGTACTCGTTAAAGCTCTCGATCGGTTTCTCCTGAAGAACGTAATCGATACGGTGACCCCCGTTCAGGTTCCCTACTGCTACCGGCTTCCGCTCCTTCTCCTCCTCCTCCTCCTCCTCCATCAGGGACGCTGAAACACAAACATCATTTGTTAAAAGCTAAAAAAATCATTAAAATGTTTTTTATTTACAAATATGAAAAAAGGTTGGTGAATTATTTATATGAAGTATTTTATTAATAGAAATAACTGAAGAATACAAATAGAAATATGCATTATTATTTAAATAATGTGTTTATGAAACAATTTATTGTTTATTGTTGTTTTGAGTCCATTAATAACTCACTCTCCGCCTTCTCGTTCGTACACTCGTCTCCGGCGGCGTTTTCACTTCCTTCAGCGAGCACTGTTACAGGAATTTGGGAGAAGCTCTGCCAGACGGTACGTAAGGACCCCAGCAGGTCCGTCCCGACCCGCGTCAGGCCCTCCCTCAGCTCTGTACGGGGCACGACACACAATCACATTCACGCTAGACTAACAGATTGTTGCACAAAAATAGGTACCACTTACCCAGGTGCATTCTCTTTCTGCCCTTATGATGGGGCATCAGCATGGGGGGCACATCCAGATCGGGGGGCAGGATCATCGGTTCGATCCTGTAAGCCACCGGGTCAAACTGGAGAAGAAAATGAGCAAGCATTAAAGTCACGTTCAGTTTAAATACAAAGCACAGCTCTGACTGACGTACAGGATGGAAGACATTGTAGAAGCTGGAGCAGGTGGGGAAGCTGTAATTGGGGTCGATCCTCTTCAGGCCCCGGACGGTCAGAAACATTCCGATAGGAGAACCAAACGCAAAGAAGGCCCGAGGGTGGAACCCGAGCTGGGGGTAATTAATGGAGACCTGCCAGAAGAAAGCAGGGAAGATGTGATTCATATTTACTCAGAAACACACAGCATCTCATATAAAGAGTTTAGGAGTAAAAGCAGGTGCTTGAGGAGTGGGGGTGGGTGGTACCTGTCCGATCCCCACGTCAAAGTGCTGGTAGTCGATGGAACTGGTTTTGGGATGGCTCTCTCGGATCAGACTCCGAGTTTCTCGAGAGTTCCTGGTCTCTGGGTATGAGGAGGGAGTTCCGGTACAGGAAGTGGATCTGTGCTGGATCAGACAGGGTCAGAACAAACACCAATCAGAGACAATGCTCTCATATCAGAGTCCATTTCCCCAAAAACACTCCAACACCTACGACAACCCCTATTACGCCCCATCATACCGCCCCACTCCGTCTGACAGGAAATAACACACACATTCAGAGAGAGAGAGAGCGAGAGAGAAAGAGAGAGAGAGAGAGAGCGAGAGAGAAAGAGAGAGAGAGAGAGAGAGAGAGAGAGAGAGAGAGAGAGAGAGAGAGAGAGAGAGAGAGAGAGAGAGAGAGAGAGAGAGAGAGAGAGAAATTTATGATCTATTTAAGATTTGTGATCTGATTTTACTGAAGGAAAGATTCAATAACATGAAAGCTACTACTTTACAGACCTAAGATGTACAGTGGACAGGCCCACGCTGTGTAAGGTCACTAATATACTGTACATAAATAGTCAGCTATAAAGTTACAGACTCAAGCCTGTGTAAAGTTACTGATTAAAAGTTTATACCTTCAGTTTCTGCACACAGTTCAGGATCTTCTTGCGAGGGCCGAGCGGGATTCCCAAATCTCTCAGATCACTATCCGAGCACAGCATCTACATACACACACTCTCTTATTACTGTTTATGTAATATTGCTCTTCTTCTTCTTCTAATTATTATTATTCTCCTTTCTGCAATCAAAATTTTCTTCTCCTACAGCTCTCGGGCTACTTGTGTGAAACTTTGCAGGATCATTGATCTATATTAGCCTTAAATGAAGCCTCACCTCCTGGATACAGTCATGCTAGTCGCTCTCGTCCTAATGGTCGGGGGGGAGGCATAGCTACAATTTTTGACAAAGAGTTAGGTGTTACAGCTAAATCCCATTACAACGCTAATTCTTTTGAAATACTGATTCTTAATGTGACTGATCCATCGTTATGGAAGTCAAAACCACACTCTTTTCAGCTTATCACTATTTACCGCCCGCCTGGTCCCTATTCAGAATTTCTTCAGGAATTTGCTAACTTTCTTTCCTGCTTACTACTGTCAACAGATAAGGCTTTAATTGTAGGTGATTTCAATATTCACTTGACAATGAGGCAGATCCACTTAAAATTGCTTTCGAGTCCAATCTTAGGATCCATGGGTATCACTTTCAGAATGTGATGGGACCCAAACCCACGCTGTAATCATACTTTAGATCTGATATTAACTTTGTATCAATATAGATAACCTTGATGTTTTCACGCAAAGTGATTTGATTTCAGATCACTATCTTTTAGTATTTGAGCTATCTCTAATAAATAAAATCCTTCTGCCTCGTTATCACACCAAGCGCACTATCACATCTGCTACTCCAGCTGTGTTTATTAAAAACCTACCAGACTTGAAATTTAATACACCTACAGAGATCAATCATCTTGAGTGTGTAAATGACCAATTAGAATGTGTGCTTCCCTCAACCCTGGACACGATTGCTCCTGCTAGGGTCAAACACATTAGGGAAAAAAGGCTAGCACCATGGTAAAATGACAACACCCGTACCTTAAAGCAAAGAACACGGCACCTAGAGCGCAAGTAGAGACATAGTAAATTGGAGGTGTTTAAGATTGCTTGGAGGGATAGCATGACAGAGTATAAGCATGCCCTCACTAAAGCTAAAGCTGCATATTCTCCTCAATCGTAGAGAAAAATAAGAATAATCCAGGATTTCTCTTTAATACACTCCACAAATTAACAGAAAACCTTACAGAAAGTGATTCTCACGTTCTGTGTAATTTTAACAGTAATGATTTCATGACTTTCTTTAATGATAAGATAGAGAACATTAGGCATAAAACTCGATGCTCATCACATCACCAAACTATTCAGCAACCTTCCAGATTTAGCATTAGTGAAGATATCTGTTTAATTAGCTGTAAATCAAGACTAGAATCTTTTACCCCAATTACTAATACTGAACTATCTGCACTGATCAGCTTGTCTAAGTCATCAAAGTGTTTATTAGATCCATTTCCTACACATTTACTCAAATAAGTAATACCTAGTATTATAGAGCCACTGTTAGTTATTTTAAATTCATCCCTTACCTTTGGTTATGTGCACAAATCCTTCAAGTGTGTCATTATTAAACACCTGATTAAAAAAGCCACTCTTGACCCTTGACTCTTGACTCTAATTATAGACCAATTTCAAATCTACCGTTTCTCTCCAAAACTTGTCTGTCAGCAGCTCTGCAGTTACCTCCAAAGGAATGGTATTTATGAAACATTGCAGTCTGGCTTCAGGCCCCATCATAGTACTGAAACAGCATTATTTAGGGTATTAAATGATTTATTAATGTCCTCAGACAATGGATGTGTTTCTTTTCTTGTTCTGTTGTATTTAAGTGCAGCATTTTACACTATTGATCACAATGTTTTACTAAACAGACTAGAAAATACTGTAGGTGTTAAGGGATTGGCACTTTCTTGGTTTAAATCCTACTTGATCGACCGTTACCAGTTTGTTCATGTAAATAATCTACGCTCTAAGCTCTCAAAAGTGAAGTATGGTGTGCCTCAGGGGTCAGTGCTTGGCCCGCTTTTATTCTCTCTGTACATGCTGCCACTAGGCTCAGTTAGTCGTAAACATGGCATTAGTTTCCACTGCTATGCAGATGATACACAGCTGTGCATATCAGCCAAACCAAATGACGGCTTTACAATCAACAAAATTTTCTTTTACTTAACTCAGATAAAACTGAGGTTTTATTAGGTGAGCCCAAGGCTGTGAGAGACACGTTGGCTACATCTATCCTAAATCTAGATGGCTGTTCAGTTTTGCCCAGTGCATCTGTAAAAAACTTGGGTGTCATATTTGATTCAGATTTCTCCTTTCATTGCGTACATTAGCAACATCACTTGAATTGCTTTCTTTCAATTACATAATATCGCTAAACTTAGAAATATCTTCTCTTTTAGTGATGCAGAGAAACTGGTTCATGCATTTATAACCTCAAGGTTGGATTACTGTAATGCCTTACTTACTGGATGCTCTATTAAATCTATACATAAACTTCAATTAGTTCAGAATGCAGCTGCTCAAGTGCTAACTTGAACTAGAAAATTTGATCATATCACTGCTGTTCTATCATCACTACACTGGTTACCAGTTAAATTCCGCATTGATTACAAAATACTTCTTATAACATATAAAGCTCTACATGGCCTGGCCCCAGATTATCTGAGTGAACTCTTAGAGTCTTACAATCCAGCTCATCTACTTCCAGGACTTCTTTTAGTTCCTATAATTAAAAAAGTCACAGCAGGGAGAAAGGCTTTCTCATACATGGCCCCCAAACTATGGAATAAACTTCCCATTTTAGTTCGAGACTCAGACACTCTCCAAATTTTTAAGTCTAGGCTAAAGACATACTAATTTACGCAGGCTTTTTACTAGATTTAGACTGGGATTCACGGCTTGGGTTGCTGGGACCGGAGTCTGGAGTCATGTCTGGCCCGCCTGCCTTGTCGGTTAGCCAGGAGTGTCGGGTGAGCGGTCTGGCTGAACTGGGCTTCGGTCCTCGTGATCTTGACTCGTGCATCCTTGCCTTAGACTAAGGGCACAGCTGGGGGTTCATAGTCAAAGAGTCTTATGGTGATCAGAGACGTTGGGTTGCTGTCTTCTGCCTCCTGTGGGGTTGCCTATGTCTCATGTTACCCCCTCGTGGCTGTGTTACCTTCCGGTTCTCCTCTTTCAAGCTATGCTGCTATAGCTAATGCTGCCAGGGTCTCATGCTACACATGGCATCAGTGATTGTTAATAGACAATGTGCTCTAAATCAATAACTAATTACATTTCCTGTTTTCTCTCCGAGCTGTGATCCTGTACCAGTTCCAGTCCCACATATGATGTTCATCCGCTTCAGCTCCAGCCCCACCATACCCGAGCCACACCTGAGGGCAGTAACTCTCTCCCTCCTCCGGTTATCTGGGGACGAAGTACGGCCAAGGACTTTCCTGCTTAGACTCAAGATCCTAGAGTGACTATCACTCCAAGATTATTAGTTTAGATAAATTAGTTTCATTCTTATATTTATCATCTACACCACCCAAGGAGGTTGGGTACCTTTTTGAGTCTTGGTCCATCCCAAGGTTCTTCCTAGAACTAGGGAGTTTTTCCTTGCCACTGTCGCCCGAGCCCTAGGCTTGCTCAATTTGAGATTGGACGTAGTTATTAGGAGATAATATTAAACCTGTTAAGTTGCTTTGAAGACAATCTCCATTGTAAAAATCGGCGCTATATAATAAATCTACTTGACTTGACTTGACTATACCCGAATAGTGTTGGCTGTGCTTTTTTAAAGCTCATCTTTCATATGGTTTTCATAAAAATTTCATTTAACAGCGATTTAAGAGCACAGTATGATTAGCAACCACTTGCAATTAGTAGCTGTCCTAAACTTCTATTTATCATGGTCAGGTTTAGTCTGGATCAAAAGGAAGGATTGAACGGGTCCCAGGAGCTCCGCAGCACTTACCAGTGGTGGCTTGAAAGTTGGGACCCCTTGAATTTTTATATTCCTGAATAAAAATGACCTAAAACTCATCAGATTTCACACAAGTCCTAAAAGTAGATTAAAGAGAACCCAGTTAAACAAATGAGACAAAAATATTATTACTGGGTCATGTATTTATTGAGGAAAAATGATCCAATATTACATATTAGTGAGTGGCAAAAAGTATGTGACCCTCTGCTTTTCAGTATCTGGTGTGACCCCCCTGTACAGCAATAAACTGGCAGCTACTAAACGTTCCTGTGTAGCTGTGGATCAGTCCTGACAACACCGGCTTGCGGAATTTTAGCCCATTCCTCCGATACAGAAACAGCTTCAGCTCTGGGATGTTGGTGGGTCCTCACATTAAGCTTCAGTCCTTCCACAACATTTCCATGGGATTAAGGTGCAGGACGTGGCTTGGCCATTCCAAAACATTGTTGAAAACTGTATCTCGGTAACCATTCTTTGGTTTAGAACGCTTGGTGCTAGGGGCAGTGTCTTGCTTGCATGACCAACCTTCTCCTGAGATTAAGTTCATGGACAGATGTCCTGACATTTTCCTTTAGAATTCTATGATATCATTCAGAATTCATGTTCCATCAATGATGGAAGCCGTCCTGCCCAGATGCAGCAAAAACAGGCCCAAACCATGATACTACCACCAACATGTTTCACAGATGGGATAAGGTTCTATGCTGGAATGCAGTGTTTTCCTTTCTCAAAACATAAACCTTTTCTTTTTTAAAACCAAAGAAGTTCATTATGGTATCATCCGTCCACAAAACATTTTGCCAATGGCCTTCTGGCTCGGTCCAAAGTGAGCTTAGCAAACGCAGACGAGCAGCATGTTCTTTTTGGAGGAGCAGTGGCTTTCTCCTTGCAGACCTGCCATGCACCCCAGTTGTTCCGTGTTCTTCTGATGGTGGACTCATGAACATTAACATTAGCCAATGGGAGAAGGGCCTCAGTTGCTTAGAAGTTAACCTGGGCTTCTTTGTGACCTGACCAACTATTACACGCCTTGCTCTTGGAGTGATCTTTGTTGGTCGGCCACTCCTGGGGAGGGTAACAATGGTCTGGAATTTCCTCCATTTGTACACAATCTGTCTGACTGTGGATTGGTGGAGTACAAACTCTTTAGAGATGGTTTTGTAACCTTTTCCAGCCTGATGAGCATCAACAACTCTTTCTCTGAGGTCCTCAGAAATCTCCTTTGTTCGTGCCATGATACACTTCCACAGACGTGTGTTGTGAAGAGCAGACTTTGATAGATCCCTGTTCTTTAAATAAAACAGGGTTCCCACTCACACCTGATTGGCATCCCATTGATTGAAACACCTGACTCTAATTTCACCTTCAAATTAACTGCTAATCCTAGAGGTTCACATACTTTTGCCACTCACTAATATGTAATATTGGATCATTTTCCTCAATTAACTGTGTTCTCTTTATCTACTTTTATGACTCGTGTGAAAATCTGATGATGTTTTAGGTCACATTTATGCAGAAATATAGAACATTCTAAAGGGTTCACAAACTTTCAAGCACCACTGTACACTACCTTTTATGGCACCAGTTGTAAGCAATAACTCGAGACGTTTGAATAAAAATGAAACCCACCAGAGCCTCCATGTCCAGCTGTTCCATTTGTAGGACTGCCAGATGTTCCTCCAATCCATAACTCTTCAGCGCCTCCTCTAGACTCAGAGAGGAAGGGCAGTCTGGTACAGAGGAACACTCAAACTCTTTGTTATCCTGAGAAAAAGGAAAACACAAACATCCAAATAAAGCTTAATCACAATCGTAACGTGTTACAACACCAAGTGTGTCACAATTTCATTAGAAGTAAATTCAATTCATTCATTCATAAATTTTCATTAATGTAACAAAAAACCAGATATGGGGAGAACATGCAAATTCTGCAAGAATTGACCCGAGGTCTCCAGAGCTATGAGGTGACTGCGCTAAACACTGAGACCACCGTCCCACTCACATTAAATTTAGTTATTTATTTAAAAAATAACAAGCTGTAAACAAACCTGTAGTTCATTGGTTCCTTCTGATGCTGTCTTCTGATTGGTCAAGAGATCAAAGAGAATTAATGAGCCTATAAGGGAAATAATTAAAGTCTCAAAAAGTTGAACAAATATCCTCTAATAGAAATGTAAACATATAAATTATTTTTGGTATCTGCATAAATACATTTACAGACTCAGACTGTGTAAAATTGTACATTTATTAACTTAAAATGTGTACAGTTTAATGAACAAACCCAGACTGTGTAAAGTTGCTCATTTACAGTTTCAGGTTCTTTTACAATGCATATTTACAAATACTGACTGTTTAGAGTTGCCTAAATAAAAACTCAGACATTGTAAAGTTGTTGAATTTACAAACCCAGACTGTGTAAAGTTGCCTAATTACAAACCAAGTTGTTGAATTACAGAATCAGGCTCGACAAGGCTGTAAAGTTTACAAACTCAAGCTTTGCAAAGTTGTTGATAAAAAGAACTTTTGGTTTACAGACCAAGGCTGTGTCCAGCCACCGATACGGCCCCAGTGAATCGTGGGTTTCTCTGGAGGAAGATGGCGTGCAGGCGGTTTATCTCGGAGGCCACCGTGTCCACGATGGTCTGGCAGTAGGTGGCGCTGTTGTAGAAGAACAGGTCCAGCACGGTGTCGTTGGCGAACTGCCGCAGGCGGCTGATGCTGGGCAGGGTGATGCGCTCGATGTCTCTGTTTGACAAAAGTAAACAAGGATTCATTTAATGACTTTGTTTCTGCATTTTGGTCCATATTATAACCTGAAGTTAAATCTGTTGTGATTTTTGGTGACCTGTCCACCCCGATGGTATCTCCATGCAGCACTTTGTGCCAGTTAACAGGTAGGAACTCGACCCGCCCGACGTCACTCTGACCTCCGGAGCTGAAGTGGCTGCTGATCAGAGCGAGAGCGACACTGCGGAACTCATTAACTGAAGAAGAGAGAGGTAGAAGGTACGATAAGTCATTCTAAAAGCTGCGAAGTGTTCCAGAACAGAGAAATAAAACTGCCTCTCTGAGCGACACATAAAGCTTCTCAAACGCCTCAGATATCCACCCAGGACTCTCCAAAAACAACGTCTGCAGAGGAGCCAGAAGGTTACTAGGAGAACATTTTGCTTTAAACAAGAAGCGTTATGTCTCGAGAAAGTTAAACCCTGCATTCCAGTGTAAGAAGATGCTGTGAAACATGGTGGTGGTAGTATCACGGTTTTGCTGCAGGAAGTCTGAATTATAACAGCAAATTCTCAGAGAAAACATCAGGACATCTGGGACCAGATTTACAAAAGTGTGTTAAGAAAACACACACATAAAGAAGATTTTCTTTCTTAACTTCATTCTTAAGACAAAAGTCACGAAAAATGTATTCCTCAAAAACTATTTTAAGAACCATCTTAACTCTTCTCTTAAGGACAATTCTAAGAACAAGTGGTTTTCTTGAATGCGTTACATTCTTAAATGTTTTCTTAACCTTACGATAGATTCACACTCATCTTAGGATGTTAGACTCAACAAGGTAAGCGTAGAAATTTTAAACAGCTTATTTACTGTAAATAAGGCCATTTTCTCCTGTTGGCTATTTTTCCTGTGTTGGCATAAAATTCAAAAATTCTGCTTTCGATTTCTCATTTTGGGGTATTGAGTGCAGAATGACGGGGGGAATCTTGATTTTGTTTTATTTTAGCACAGAGGTGTCTGAACTTACTTAATACACTGAATTAATGTTAGCGCAGTGACTGCAGCGGGATATCAACAGTGAAAAATACCCCAAAAATACCCTAACTACCATTAATATTTAATTAAAGTGACTTACACGTAATACTGCATCTTTAAAACATGTCAAATATTTTACGTCAGTATTTCTCATGCAGATTGTATTTTATTACTCAGTAATAAAGATCCATGGAACTCAACAAAGCAAGTCTTATATGTCTTAAGTCACATAACCAATTTAGTTTGTTTATTTATTTTATTTAATATCACTTTTGGCATCGGTGGCTTTACGTACTGCTGCCACCATCGGGGAAAGGAAAAACTGCAACGTGCTGACGAGCCACTAGCAATGTATTCTTGAGAGATGCTGATAGGTCAGTGATAATCTGTCCCAGGTCGCATTTGGACCTAGGGCTGGACTTTGGACGCCTCTGTTTTAGCACAAAGCCGCAAGTGAAAGGGTATGAAGACTTTCCGAATGCACTGTATGTGAATCATTTCTAAGTGAATCATTTATAAGTGAATCATTTGCAACTAAATTGTGTATAGGTGAATCATTTATAACTAAATCATGTATAGGTGAATGATTTATAAGTGAATCATGTATAGGTGAATCATTTATAAGTGAATCACTCAGAGAGAGAGAGAGAAGCAGCAGCGGATAAAACAGCTGTATTACACAACAAATCCAGGTTAAATCTCACCACACTGCACTATTCCTCTCAATCGCAGGTCACAGGCCGGACCGATGCCGTGAACCATGAACACCAGGTGATCCACCAGGTCCGGTTCTCCTACACAACGACAAAGCACATTAAACTAGATCTGCATTTCCTGAAGGAACAACAACAACAGTGCCTGAAATGTGGCAAAGAGAAAGAATGTGGGTTCGGCCTGGATCCATCACAGAAAAGTGTGGAAGAAGAAAAAAAAAAAAGGTATAAAAATATAAAGTGCTTTTAAATCCTTCTATAATAAGAGCACTGTGATACTATTAAAGTATTAGTTCAAATTAGAGCTCAAAATAAAATGTGGAAGGCCATAAGGGTCCAACATTACATTTACCTTTACAGCATTTAGCAGACGCCCTTATCCAGAGCAAGTTACAATTGGTACAGTCTTACAATCCAAGCAATTGTGGGTTAAGGGCCTTGCTCAAGGACCCAACAGTGGCAGCTTGGCAGAGGTGGGATTTGAACCCTGGACGTTTTGGTCCATAGTCCAGTACCTTAACCGCTAGGCTACCACAGTCCCAAATGAAACTGAATAAAACTAATTTCCCTCTGTTTATAACACTATACAGATTTGTTATTAGAAACTGTTCAGAATTTCCATCTATCATCCTAATCAGGGCGGCAGATCAAAGGATTGAACCCGCTGAGTCCCAGGAGCTGTGCAGCACCAACACTACCCGCCGTTCTACCAAGTCTTCAGGGCTTGTAAAGCAACACTGAATCTGAATTATGTCAGGGTTCAGCAAAACCACCCTGGAACAGCAGAGGGCGACAGAAGAACTATTACAGGACATTTAAGGCCATACAGCTCATTTCCTTGCTGTACCTTTTTAGAGGGGCCGTCAGTTTGGCATGCAAATTTTTTTTTACGTATTAAAGCCTGACCCTGAGGGATTTCCACCGAAATGCTCTCAGTTCCTCTCTTCAGAGTCCGGGGCTGCGTTCGTTCAGTCGGAGACGGAGGAGGATCGTAAGAGGAGTTCGGGTGCTGCGTCATCAGCTGTGGAACGACATGCAAAATCCGTGTTAACAATTCGTATCAATTTATTAGCGATACATTTATGGTATGGATAACGTTACCTTAGGGTTGTGCAGGATGACGGTTTCCCCCGTCGGGAGCTCTACCATCTGCTTCCATTCGCCGAGGGACACACAGATCATATACGCTTCCTGCTTACACCATAACACATAACGTCTACAGCAGCTTTCATTTCAGAGGTTAACTTTAATACAGGTGTGTGTGTGAGTGTGTGACCTCGAGCAGCTGGCTGATCTCCTCACTGTAAGGCGTGTAAGTCAACTCTTTACTTCCTTTATGGAACCAGGAACATCTG
Source organism: Ancistrus triradiatus (assembly GCA_025084515.1). Taxonomy (NCBI): domain Eukaryota; kingdom Metazoa; phylum Chordata; class Actinopteri; order Siluriformes; family Loricariidae; genus Ancistrus; species Ancistrus triradiatus. The sequence continues at coordinate 98,275 of JAJAGP010000151.1, read as the reverse complement.
CGCACCTCTGACGGATCCTCGTCCCAATAAACAGCGTAGCGCCTCCTCTCTTTTAGCCTCACGTCATAACGCCTGCCATCGGTCGCTACCATCAGCTCATCATCACCTCCTTCACACACACACACACACACACACACACACACACAGATTTAATCACCAGCTATAGTTAAGTACTAGTCTACAAAACTAATCTCTGAAGTGTATAGCATTTAAAATTTATATAGCATAATTATTTATACAATTTCATAATGTATATAACAATTATTATAGTGTTTAATGTAATATATAAATATAGATATAATATTATTATTATTATTATTATTGCTGTTATTTTTATTAATAATATACTTTTTCACTATTTTTATTATTATTATTACTACTACTACTACTAAATTGGCATTTGTTTTGGTATAATAATAATAATAATAATAATAATAATAATAATAGTAATAGCAGTAGTAGTAGTAGTAGTAGTAGTATTATTGTTATTATTATTATTATTATTATTATTATTATTGCTATGATTATTGATATTGTTATTATTATTACTAATATTATTGATACTATTATTGCTATTATTTTTATTATTATTGCTATTGCTATTATTATTATTACTCTTATTAGTAGTATTGTCAAAATAATTATTACTTGTATCATTATTATAATTATTAATATTCTTATAATAATAATAATTATTATTATTATTATTATTATTATTATTATTATTATTAATATTCATATTATTCTTAGCATTTGTATTATCATTTTATTATCATGTTTATTACTATTACTTCACTCTATGTAATCTGTATATGCTATTTACTATAAAGCATTAATATGAAGATATTTTACAGTTTAAGCACCGTGTGTTTGAGCTTCCTCCAGTCGCTGTGAATCCTCCAAACTGAAAGCTCTCCATGATTCAGCCGGGTGCTTAAAGAACCAGTGGTGCTGCACCGGCTGGTACGAACCGGGAAGCTCCTGCATCATCCTTACAGCCTGAAGCAGCCTGGAATGTACAACCGTTCCAATCATGTTACACATCATTGTGTAGGTTTTGTTTTTAAGACTAATAAATGTAACTAAACGCAAAAACTAAAAGTATTTATCTTCAACTTCAACAACGTCTTTGTTATTGTTGTTTATTTCTGGCTGTTACACCCACATTTGCTATCTGGCTTTCAGTGTACTCTTTCTTGTGCTTCCTTTTGAGGTCATTGAACAGATTCACTGCACTGCATGCAAGAACAGAACGTGCTATGGTGTCCAAAGACAGGGGATGGAAAAGCTGTGCCAGATCAACAACTGGCACAGCACAGCTGTCACGTGTTTTTAAATGCAAACTATTGAAACTTATTAGACAGATATGATGTAATTTTCATGTGAAAATGAGTCAAACAAATCAGCTATTGCACAATAAACACATGATCCTAAGGCCATAAGGAAGGTTCATATACAAATACATTTTAATCGGAGTTTTCAAGAAAATAATCGCACCCTGATGGAAAAACTTAATGTACCGTTTTATTATTATTATTATTATTATTATTATTATTATTATTATTTAGGCTCTCTGCAAAACATTAAGGATTAAATGAGTTTAAAACAAAGGCAGACAAACTGTAAGGCCATAATTACATTAAACGTACATGTCCAAATGCTGTTCATTTTATGTTTCGATCATGTTCTGGTTTTAAATACTGCAAATCATTTAAAAAGACGCTTCTTCAGCACATAAACACCATTAAATTAAAGGTCATCGATCGGTACAGTCATATTAAATCATCCCATAACACTGTGGTAAACAAATAGGATCAACATGCATGAGTACAGTTTATTAAACACGATCGTGTAGATTTACTGCTGCATCAAAAAATCATGTAACATTAAAAACACTGCACCCTACCAGCTCGAGCTCGCTCCTACGGATACCCAGCGAGGACAAAAATGTCCATCTTCCAATCGTATACAAAGTTAAATAGTGCTCGTTTTACGTATTATTCCAACTCGGAATGCTAGTATGTGTCTTAAATATGTATTACGGAAGTAAACCCTGTGACATGTTTAGAAAATACGACGACGTTGAACTTGTAGCTACAGTTGTAGTCCGTTTCTACGAACTACATTTCCAACATATAAACGCGGTCGTGTGACCAATCAGATCGCAGCGTTTCATCGGGGACGGGAATGTTCCGCTGATAAAATCCCACCCAGCTTTCTAACGGTCCCACAGGCGTATGCTATCTGATCGGTAGTTGTTTGTGCTTCTGAGTCGGTCAAATCAAGTTGTTTAATTATCTGAGCTCACTGGACTTTGCTAATTCTGTTAAAAATCTCATACCAAGAACCTACATGTGATATCTAACCACCGTTTTCCACTTGATTCCTATTTTTCCATTACCTCACCCTCATTCCCTACCTTACCAAAGCTTTTTTGCTTGTGCCCATTTCTGTTTCTATTTCCTAGCTTCTCCCTTTGTTTACAAAGCCATATATTCATAGTTTCCATGTTCTCTGAGCCATGTAGTCCATGTTTCCTACCTTCTTAGTGCAAAATGTTATCATGACTCTATGTTTATATTTACCCATGCTAGCTGAGTCATATGTTTCCAAAGTCCCAATACCGGTCTCCCATGATTGTAGAGCCATTTTTCCCCAAAAGATTGCCCTCAGAGGTCTGGAAGTCACCTGTTTGTAATCACATCATTATTTAATTTTTACAATTCATTACAAGCCCTAAATTGCCCCTGTCCGAACTTGTTTTGGAATGGTTTTTTTGGAAATGATGTTTATTAACAAAATAAATTAAGTTGATTGGGAAAAAAAACATGAAATATCTTGGGTTTATATTTTGTTGGGTCCCAATTTGCACCCCGTTTGGCCTATTCCAGCACCCCACGACCCATAACTGTATTATTCAATAAATAAATGAGAGATATTGGAAACGTACACACTTTATTGCTATTGAGCTTTATATTCACATAGTGCTGTGTGTGTGTGTGTGTGTGTGTGTGTGTGTGTGTGTGTGTGTGTGTGTGTGTGTGTGTGTGTGTGTGTGTGTGTGTGCACAATATAAGAGTGATTTCTAGTATAGGAGTTTCCTAATACTACAATTATCCTTTACAACATTTTGTCCAGATACGTCCATCATTACGCTAATAATTACAGCTCAGTATTTTAGATAGGAAAAACAGGAATGCGATTCAGTATTTACAGAGCACGTTTACATGTGTTTAAAGTCAGTCTGATATTTACAATAAAAATAAAAAAAGGGATAAAAATAAGAATGTACAAGTAGACAGTCCTTTAGTGACAGAATCCAAAAGTCAATTTGATTTAAAAAAGAAAAAAGCTTATCTTGTATTTGAGTAGTCATTAATGGTATGTGCTGTAATATTACTCTTTAATATCGATTTATAACAAATACTAAAGCTCAAAGATCAACTTGAATTTTGAATTTAACTGACTTTGTGTTTCATAGCGGCGTTCACATACTGACACCAGAACGGACTCGGGTTGTAACTGCTACTGCTAACGATATTAAGCGTTAGGAGAAACTGAGGCTGGGGAAGAATCGGGGGCGCCGCGGTCCGTGTCGAGGTTCAGGTTCGATGCTGCGTCGCCTCGTTCCTTCATACTCTCTCTTCCTACGAGCCAAGTCTTCTTCTAGCGCCTACACACACACACACACACACACACACACACACACACACGCAGTGAGCTAAGTCCTAATTCCACTTTAGTTTGAATAATAAATCAGTTGAAATCAGATGAACTCATCAAACCTCTTTCCTGCAGGCGAGTTTATCTCTCCACTCGTTCAGCTCCAGTGTGTGTTCATCTTCCAGAGTCTTAACCTTCTTCTTCTCCATCTCCACCAGAACCTGCAGCTTCTCCTTCTGCAATACACTCACACATGCGCACACACACCCAGACGGATGCATTTATGTTATATGAGTAATATTTCGGTTTATACGGTCTAATCCAGACATGAAGTGAGTGTAACCTGGAGCTGGTGCAGTTCAGCGATGTTGGAGTCGCACTGATCCTGAAGTTCCTTCAGCTGGATTTCCTGGCTCTCCTGCAGAACCCTGAACTCCTGCTTCTGCCTCGCTTCCTCCTCCAACATGACCTGAGACAGGGGGGGGGGGGTGTTTACATTGCATTCCTGCACCTTAAAAAGACGCCTAGGAAAGATGAGACACTAAGGAAAGATGCCCAAACTTTAGAACACTTCATGTAGATGTAGGTATGAAAAACCTAAATGATATAATTTATTTAAAAATATCAATAAATTGAAAATTAAGAAGTTACAAAACAACTACAAAAATTACATTTGATTTTTTTTTTAATGAACAAATAAATAATATAATTATTTAAACTAAATAATAAACTTATCAGAAAATACAGCAAAAAGAAACTCTAACAAAACTATGAAATTATATTAAAAATACAAAAACAAAAGATTTCAGAAATTAGAAAAAAAATCTAAAATGAATAATTAATAAGTTATAAGATAACTATAAGAATTACATTTGACAAATAAAAAATAAATTAATTATGAAACAATTATTTAAAATAAATAAAAACATAGAAGAAAATACAGCAAAAAGAAATTAAAAATATGGAAATTCTATGAAAAATACCAATTCTAAATAATCCATAAGAAAATGAGAAATACAATCTAAATGGAATGAAAATTAGTCATTTGTAAAACAACTATAGAAATTACAAAAATAAAAATAAATTATAAAATAATTATTTAAAATAAATAAAAACTTACAAGAAAATACAGTACAAAGAAACCACAAAAAAGGAAAATTATATTAAAAATACCCATTTTAAAGAATTCATACAGAAATTAGAAATAAAATCTAAAATTAAAAAATAAGTTACAAGACAAGTATAAAAATGACATATAAAAATTAAAAAGAAATGAATGAATAAATTATAAAACAATTATTAAAAAAATAAAAAACAAGAAAATACAGTAAAATAACTAACAAACTTGAAATTATATTAAAAATACAAATTCTAAAAAATTCATAAGAACATTTAATTTAATGAAATTAAATTAATAATATGTCAAATAAATACAAAAATTAAAAAAATGAAAATAAATTAGTAAATAAATCAAATAATTATTTAAAATAAATGAAAAACATAAGAAAATACAGTACAAAGAAACTATAATAAAAATACTAAATCATATTCAAATACAAATTCTAAAGAATACATGAAAATTTGAAATAAAATGTAAATGAAAATTAATAATTTCTAAAATAACTACAAAATTTACAAAAATAATTATTATTATACAATTTATTCATTAAATTATTTCCGAAAATAATTTAATGAATAAATTATAAGATAATTATTTAAAAGAAATGAAAAATGTATAAGAAAATACAATTCAAAGAAACCATAACAAAAATATGAAAATTCTGAAGAATTCATAAGAAAATTAGAAATAAAATATAAGTAAATTAAAAGTTAATATGTTATAAGACAATATAAAAATTATAGTTGAATAATTAAAAACAAATAAATACACTATTAAATAATTATTTAATAGAAATTAAAACTTACAAGAAAATACAGTACAAAGAACTTATAAAAAATATGAAATTATATTAAAAATACAAATTCTAAAGAATTCATAAGAAAATTAGACATAAAATGTAAATCAAATGAAAAAAAAGTTATAAAATAACCAACAAAATTACGGTTGAAAAATATAAAGAAATTAATAAATAAAGCCTACAGTAATTATTTAAAATAAATTACAATTTTAATTTAAGAAAATACAGTACAAAAAATTATGGATGGGGAAAAGGGTCATTCTTAGAAAGCCTACACAGGATGACGGGTTCCACCCAGCATGTAACAGTGGTATTAGGGTAATGTTTTATTTGTTTTTAGCACACCTCTGTGAGCTTGTTTCTCTGCTCGGCTCCGCTCAGCCCCTGTTTCCTCAGATCCTGTCGAACCCGGTTCAGACGGGCTTTGATCTCGGCACGCTGAGCTCTCTGGAGTCGAGATCTTTCCTGACCCTGAGATGACTTCTGCTCGTCCACCAGACCCTGCTGGAACCGGGACACTCGGTCCACGTCCTGCACGAGACACAGTGTATCAGAGTGTGTTAGAACCTGTAGGGGGCGCTATATAGTGTGCTGCAGTGTGGATAGAAAGTGATTATAATAAATAACACATTAATACATTACATAAACACGTTAATAATACATTAATACTCTTTAATCGACTTATAATAACAAAGTTCAGTTCTACAGTATATCTATATATATATATATATTTTTTTTTTTTGTATTATTTTTTTTTATTATTTAACACTAACCTTGCTGTGTCTCCGGCTGAGCTGCTGTCTCTGGAGCGAGTACTGCTCCTTCACCTGCTGCTTAAATAAATGATATTTTTCCTGCAGGTGGCGCTGTTCCAGTTCCCAGATAACAGACTCTCGCGCTGAACATTAATATAAATCAAATTCTGATTATTTATACAAAACAAAAGCTTTAAAAGTTCTAGTATTTAGATGAGACAAAAAGAAACTATAAACAAATTAATTCTAAACATAAAAGATAAATTATATATACATATTAACGAATTCTAACAAGGAAATTATAATTAAATATATAACAAATAAACATAAAATGATTAAGCAATAATATAACTAATAACGATATAATGTATAAAATAATTTTTTTAAAAATATGAATAAAATATTATTATTAAATAACTCAAAATAATACAATTCAAAAATAATATATTTATTTAAAAATATATAATCTAAATATAAATATTAAAATAAAAAAATTAATATATAAATATTAAGATATCTGAAATCTTCTTCTTCTTCTTCTTTCAGCTTCTCCCTTTATCAGGGGTCGCCACAGCGAGTTCTCATACATGTCCTGCACTAATCTAACGTACTTTTCAGCCACTTGAGACTTCCTCATACACCACCACAGTTCCTCCCTTGGCACCCTGTCATAAGCTTTCTCCAAATCCACAAAGACGCAGTGTAGCTCTTTCTGACCATCTCTATACTTCTCCATCAGCAGTCTCAAAGCAAAAATCACATCCATGGTGCTCTTCCTTGGCATGAAACCATACTGTTGTTCACACACTGTCACCTCCTGTCTGAGCCTAGCTTCCACAACTCTCTCCCAAATCTTCATTGTGTGGCTCATCAACTTTATGCCCCTGGTAAGAGCCCACAACTCTTTCAAGAGCCCAAACCTTTTTCAAAGCTTTCCTTTCCCTCCTCCTCTCTTCCTCGCTAATCGTTGCTACATCCTGTTCCACAATTTCCTTTCTACACCATCCAACCTTCTTTCTCCCTTTCATTTTCTACATTCATCAACTCCTCAAAATAACTCCTTCCATCTTTCCCTCACCTTCTCCTCACCTGACAGTACATTTCCATTTCTATCCTTGATCACCCTGACCTGCTGCACATCCTTTCCCAGCTCTATCTCCTCTCTGTCTCGCCAGCAGATACAACTCCTTCTCTCCTTCCCTACTGTCTAACCTGTCATATAACCCATCGTAGGCCTTCTGCTTTGGCCTTTGCTACCTCCTCTTTGCCCTGTGCCGCATCTCCCTTGTACTCCTGCCTACTAATCATTAGTCCTGTCTCTGTCCCATTTTTCTTCTTTGCTGACTCCTTTCTCTGAATAACCCTCCTGCACTTTCCTCATTCCAACACCAGGTTTCCTTTTCATCCTTTGCCTGTCCAGAAAGGGACACACCCAGTACCTTTCTACCTGTCTGTCTAATACTGCTGTTGCTGCTACTACCCAGTTCAGCTGGGAGCTCCTTTCCTATCACCCAAAGCCTTCCTCAGCTCCTCTCTGAACTCCTTACCAACATTCTTCTTTCTCAACTTCCACCATTTGGTCCTCTGCTCTGCCTTTTGTCCTCTTCCTCTTCCTAACCACCAGAGCCATCCTGCACACCACCATCCGATGCTGCCTAGCTACAACACTCCTCCCCTGCCACTACCTTACAATCACCAATCTCTTTTTAAGCAACCTCTTCTTACATAGGATGTAGTCTACCTGTGTGCTCCTCCCGCCACTCTTATAAGTCACCCTATGCTCCTCCTTCTTTTGGAAATATGTGTTAACCACAGCCATTTCATCCTCTTTGCAAAAATCCACCACCATTCTGTCCCTTCTAGGTTCCTATCCTTAACACCAAACCTGCCCATCACTTCCTCATCTCCTTTATTACCTTTCACCAACATGACCATTGAAATCTGCACCAATCACATCTCTTCTCCTCCCTGGGGATGCTCTCAAACACTTTTCTTTCTTTACATGTCCCTCCTTCAGTAACCCCACACAACTCCTTTTCTCTTCCTATCCACACCATGGTTAGAAGAACCAGTTTTAAAACCCTGCACCAATGCATCGAGCCTTGCTACCCTTCCACTTTGTCTCCTGCACACACAAAACATCGACCTTTCTCCTCTGCATCATATCAGCCAGCTCTCTACCTTTCCCTGTCATCGTCCCTACATTTAGGGTTGCTACCCTCAGTGCTATATTCTGGCCCCTCCTGATTTCTCTCTGTCTCCTCACACGCTTCTCTCCTCTTTGTCTTCGGCAAACAGTAGTCCAATTTCCGCTGGTGCCCTGTTTGCTACCAGTACCAGTGGCGGTCGTTGTTAACCCGGGCCGCGACCGATCCGGTGTGGTCAAATTATTATGAACTCGCATACTTTATTTGGCAAATGTTTTACACCGGATGCCCTTCCTGACGCAACCCTCACCATTTATCCGGGCTTGGGACCGGCACTAGAAATACCCTGCCTGAGCAATCTAGCGGCTGGTTTCTTAAGATATCTGAAATCTAAACAAACTAAATTATAAAAAGTAAAAACAAAAGTAAGAAAGTGAAGTTATATCATTTCAATTATAAATTAAAGGTAAGGTAAAAATAAAAATAATAATAAAAATCAATCATAAAGAATTAATCAAATAGTTATGCAAATAAAGCAACTTAAATAATAAATTAATAAAATCAAATCAAATCATTATGTTTTAATTATGAAAAAAATATTAAGCATTTTAATATTAAGTAAATAATTTCAAGTATTATTAAAATGAAACAAACAATATTAAAATTATATTAAAATTTTAAAAAATAAACTGCATATTATTTGAGAATAAAACATTAATAAAAAATGATAATAATAAACAAAATTAAGAAAGTTGAGTTACATTTACATTTACAGCATTTAGCAGACTTCCTTATCCAGAGCGACTTACAATTGGTACAGTCTTACAATCCAAGCAATTGTGGGTTAAGGGCCTTGCTCAAGGACCCAACAGTGGCAGCTTGGCAGATGTGGGATTTGAACCCTGGACCTTCTGGTCCGTTGTCCAGTACCTTAACCGCTAGGCTACCACAGTCCAATTAATTATATAATTATATAATTGCAAATATAATTTAATACTTAAAGGTAGAGTTGGTACATTAAAGATAAACAAACAAACATAAAGTTAAGTAATTATAAATAATTAATAAAATAGTTATAAAAGTAAAAGAAAAATACAATAAAAATAAGGTTTAAAGAACTTCTAAAGAAATAGCAGTAGTGATACAAAAAAATCAACAATACAGAGGTTATAAAAAAAGCAAAGACATTATAGGAATATAAAAAATATGAAGCTATGTTAAATAAATAAAAGTAACTAATAATATTTAGATTTGCTTGTACATCTTTTAAACTGTTATCACTTGAGATGTGTTTATTGTATGAAGCTGTGTGTAAATATTGTGTGTGTGTGTGTGTGTGTGTGTGTGTGTTGTACCTCTCTTGAGTTGTTGTGATTTGACCGTGATCTCCCACTCCATTGAAGCCACTTTCCTTTTGTGCTCCTGTACAGCTTTCTGTAACGCTTCATTCAGCTCCTGCTGTTGCTTCTGTACAAACCTCTGTTCCTGATACACACACACACACACACACACACACACACACAGAGCATTACACACAGCACTTACAGCTTGTTAGAAATACAAACTGCACTGTATTTATCTGATCACCTGATACCTTGGCCACACCCCCAAGTCCTAACAGGTACAGTGGGGCAAAAAAGTATTTGGTCAGCCACTGATTGTGCAAGTTCTCCTACTTAGAAAGATGAGAGAGGTCTGTAATTTTCATCATAGCTACACTTCAACTATGAGAGACACAATGAGGAAAAAATCCAGGAAATCACATTGTAGGATTTTTTAATAATTTAATTATAAATTATGGTGGATAAAATAAGTATGAAATAAGTATTTGGTCAATACATTTGGTTCAACTCAATACTTTGTAGCATAACCTTTGCTGCCAATGACAGAGGTCAAACGTTTCATGTAAGTCTTCACCAGGTTGGCACACACTGTAGCTGGTATTTTGGCCCATTCCTCCATGCAGATCTCCTCTAGAGCAGTGATGTTTTGGAGCAACATGGACTTTCAACTCCCTCCACAAATGTTCTATGGGGCTGAGGTCTGGAGACTGGCTAGGCCACTCCAGGAGCTTGAAATGCTTTTTACGGAGCCACTCCTTCGTTGCCCGAGCGGTGTGTTTGGGATCATTGTCATGCTGGAAGCCCCAGCCACGTTCCATCTTCTATGCTCTCACTGATGGAAGGAGGTTTTGGCTTAAAATCTCACGATACATGGCCCCGTTCATTCTTCCCTTAACACGGATCAGTCGTCCTGTCCCCTCTGCAGAAAAACAGCCCCAAAGCATGATGTTTCCACCCCCATGCTTCACAGTAGGTATGGCACAACTCAGCATTCTTCTTCCTCCAAACACGGCGAGTTGAGTTTTTACCAAAAAGTTCTATTTTGGTTTCATCTGACCACATGATATTCTCCCAATCCTCTTCTGGATCATCCATATGCTCTCTGGCAAACTTCAGACGGACCTGGACATGTACTGGCTTAAGCAGGGGGCACGCCTGGCACTGCAGGATCTGAGTCCCTCTCGGCGTAGTGTGTTACTGATGGTAGCCTTTGTTACTTTGGTCCCAGCTCTCTGCAGGTCACTCATCAGGTCCCTCCATGTAGTTCTGGGATTTTTGCTCACCGATCTCATGATCATTTTGACCCCACAGGATGAGATCTTGTGTGGAGCCCCAGATCGAGGGAGATTATCAATGGTCTTGTATGTCCATTTTCTTACAACTGCCCCCACAGTTGATTTATTCACACCAACCTGCTTGCCTATTGTAGATTCACTCTTCCCAGCCTGGTGCAGGTCTACAATTTTCTTCCAGTTGTCCTTCCACAGCTCTTTGGTCTTGGCCATGGTTGAGTTTGGAGTCTGACTGTTTGAGGCTGTGGACAGGTGTCTTTTATACAGGTAATGAGGTCAAACAGGTGCCATTAATACAGGTAACGAGTGGAGGACAGAAGAGCTTCTTAAAGAAGTTGTTACAGGTTTGTGAGGGCCAGAAATCTTGCTTGTTTGTGGGTGACCAAATACTTTTCTTTCACCGTGATTTCCAATTAAATTCTTTAAAAATCCTACAATGTGATTTCCTGGATTTTTTTTCTGCTGGACCCGCAAATTTTAAGTGTGAGGTTCCAAGAAAAAATACACGAATTCATGAAGCTGCTGATTTTTGGAATATTACTGTACAGGTTACCTGGTGTAAAACCAAACATCACTGCAAAACGATTTATTAGTCCAAAACTCAGCCGGACACGTCGTTCCTGTAGCCGATTTCTCAGCTCTTCATTTTCCGCACAAGACATGTCCAGAGAGGACGGCTCAGGGACAGCACAGAGGTCATGATCCGCTGTAAGATCTGCTGATGGATCTTCCAGGAAGGCGGCTTCAGCCAGTGTTTCCCTGCGCTGCGGTGTGTGAATGCCGTAGTAGGCACTGCACATTTTTTTCCAACTTTCTGGTGTTTTCGTTTCAACCAAGTGGTCTGGTATGAAATGGCTGCCACAGACCTTTGTATGCAGAAAAATTATAAAGTGTCCCGACGGATGTTTATTAGCCGTTGTCTCCTGAGGTCCCTCTGGGCTGGGAAGCTATGGAAACTGCTAAGTTCTTCAGTAAGTTCTGAGTGACCTGACGGACACTCACTCTGATGCTGCTGCACGTAAACAATGCGACCGGAAACGGACGAGCCGTACTATTTGACAACAGAAGCGCGTCACGGCCCTGAAAGGAGTCCGTTTCAGTGTGTGTGTGTGTGTGTGTGTGTGTGTGTGTGTGTGTGTGTGTGAGCGTGAGAGAGGCTGATCCGGGCAGGCCCCTTACCTCTTTAGCGTCCACTCTCAGGGCTTTAAGCTCTTTTTCCTGCTGAGCTTTGAGTCGCCGTGCTTCCTCCCTCAGACGCGCTGTGTGCTCGGCCTCCATCTTCTGACTCTGCTGCTCATACTGCTTCTCCAAGCGCTCCAGCTCACCGTCGTAATACTGCTTCTTAGTCTGCAGGGGGCGACACACGACGCATTTACACAGTAGATTCATTGTGAGGACAGAAAAAAGTATAGATACAGTTAGATAAACACACAGGTAGGAAGGCTTACGTCTTATTTGTTATTGTGTGTCTGTGAATAAATATATACTACATACATGTAAAATTAATAAACAATAAATTAACTAATAAATAAAACAAAATAATGATTTAAAAAAATTAGGAAGAAAATATTAAGTATTAATATGAAATAAAAAGTATTATTAATATTAAGCAAACAAAAAAGAAAACCTAAAGAAATTTTTAGAGATTTTAGAAACATTCTGTAAAATATAATAAAATAAACTAATTAAATATAATAAAATACACAAAACTAAAACAATAAAAAATTTGGTGCCGTGACCCGTCGGTGTTATACCCTGTCTGTACTCACGTTCGTAAGTTCGTTTGTAAGCCTTCTGGAATAAACACCGCCTGAGTTTGATCCACTCCCTGTGTGTGTCTCCTAAACCCTACAGCCGGCGTCACACTGTGTGTGTGTGTGTGTGTGTGTGTGTGTGTGTGTGTGTGTGTGTGTGTGTGTGTGTGTGTGTGTGTGTTTTAATAAATATATAATAAATAAATGTAAACTTAAGAAGCAATAAAAAAGTATTGTTAATCAAACAAAATGAAAATTATATTAAAATGTTAAAAATAAATGATGAAAATCCAAAGAAATTCTGTAAAATAAACTATAACATAACTTTTAAATATGAACAAAATATTAACTTTATTAATATTAAATAAAAAGTTAAGAATTATCAATAATAAAGAAACAAAATTACAATCAAGTTAAAAAATGCAATAAAAATGTTTTTTTTTTTTAAAAAGGAAGTCTAAAGAAATTCTCTAAAATATAAAGAAAATGAACTATAAGAAAATACACAAATAAAAACAATTAAAAAGTAATACAATTAATAAAAGTACTTAAAAATACAAAATCTAAGCCTAAATATTAAAATAAACAAATCAAAATATTAAAACATAAAATCTAAAAAATTATAATTATAAAAAAAAATACAACTAAACAAACAGAAAGAAAATTTCAGAAACTTGAGTTATACAATTGCAAATAAAAAAGTAAATTGAATTACAGAATTACCTTAATATAAAATTAATTAATTAAAATAAATAAATCAATCTAAATATTAAAATATAAAATGTAACAAAATGACAATTATAAAAATTATACAAATAACCAAATATGACAACATTTCAGAAACATGAATTATATACTTGCAAAAATAATTGAATTAAAAAATGACTTTAATTTACAAAAAAATGTAATTCATTAAAATAATAAAATAAGTTAATTTAAATAAAACAAAATAAAATCTAAAGAAATGATAATTATATGCAATTATACAAATACACAAATATAAACAAAGTATAATCAACCTTGAGTTACTATTATAATTGAATAATTAAAAATAAAGGTTAATACAGGTTACAGACTCAGGCTGTGTGTGTGTGTGTGTGTGTGTGTGTGTGTGTGTGTGTGTGTGTGTGTGTGTGTGTGTGTGTACTCACACTCATTTCCTGTTCGATATGGCGGAACATCATCTCTCTCTGCTGTTGCAGTTTCTGTTCGAGCTGAGTGAACTCTCTCTGTTCTTCCCGCTGTAACAGCTTCAGGGCGTGTAGCTCCTGCCGTCTGCAGCATACACACAGGACCATCACCCTTATCAACAACCATCTATTTTATATATGTGTATATATATGAAAGTTTTGCCCCCTTTCTGATTTCCTATTTTAGTGCATGTTTGTCACACTTCAGTGTTTCGGAACATCAAACCAATTTAAATATTAAGCCAAGACAACACAAGTAACCACAAAATGCAGTTTTTAAATGAAGGTGTTTATTATTAAGGGAGAAAAAAAATCCAAACCTACATGGCCCTGTGTGAAAAAGTGAGCTTTGATGTTCTTTTTGCTCAGCAGTGGTTTTGGTCTTGAAACTCTGCCATGCAGGCCATTTTTGCCCAGTCTCTTTCTTATGGTGGAGGCATGAACACTGACCTTAACTGAGGTAAGTGAGGTCTGCAGTTCTTTGGATGTTGTTGTGGGGTCTTTTGTGACCTCTTGGATGAGTCATCGCTGCGCCCTTTGGGTCATTTTGGTCGGTCGGCCACTCCTGGGAAGGTTCACCACTGTTCCATGTCTTAATGGCTCTCACTGTGGTTTGCTGGAGTCCCAAAGCTTTAGAAATGGCTTTATAACCCTTTCCAGACTGATAGATCTCAGTTACTTTCTTTCTCAATTGTTCCTGAATTTCTTTGGATCTCAGCATGATGTGTAGCTTTTAAGGATCCTTTGCTGTACTTCACTTTGTCAGGCAGGTCCTATTTAAGTGATGTCCAGATTGAGAACAGGTGTGGCAATAATCAGGCCTGGGTGTGGCTAGAGACAGTGACCTCAGGTGTGATAAGCCATGGTTATGTTATGTTTTAACAAGGGGGCAATCACTTTTTCACACAGGGCCATGTAGGTTTGGATTTTTTTCTCCCTTAATAATAAACATCTTCATTTAAAAACTGCATTTTGTGTTTACTTGTGTTGTCTTGGCTTAATATTTAAATTGGTTTGATGTTCCGAAACACTTAAGTGTGACCATATTACACATACAGTGGGGCAAAAAAGTATTTAGCCAGCCACTGATTGTGCAAGTTCTCCTACTTAGAAAGATGAGAGAGGTTTTTAATTTTCATCATAGCTACACTTCAACTATGAAAAACAGGAAATCACATTGTAGGATTTTTAAAGAATTTAATTGTAAATAATGGTGGAAAATAAGTATTTGGTCACCCACAAACAAGCAAGATTTCTGGCTCTCACAGACCTGAAACAACTTATTTAAGAAGCTCTTCTGTCCTACATTCATTACCTGTATTAATGGCACCTGTTTGATCTCGCTATCTGTATAAAAGACACCTGTCCACAGCCTCAAACAGTCAGACTCCAAACTCAACCATGGCCAAGGCCAAAGTGCTGTCGAAGGACAACTGGAAGAAAACTGTAGACCTGCAGCAGGCTGGGAAGTGTGAAAGATAGATGGATGATCCAGAAGAGGATTGGGAGAATATCATGTGGTCAGATGAAACCAAAATAGAACTTTTTGGGAAAACTCAACTGGAGGAAGAAGAATGCTGAGTTGTGCCATACCTACTGTGAAGCATGGGGGTGGAAACCTCATGCTTTGGGGCTGTTTTTCTGCAGAGGGGGCAGGACGACTGATCCGTGGTAAGGGAAGAATGAACGGGGCCATGTATGGTGAGATCTTAAGCCAAAACCTCCTTCCATCAGTGAGAGCATTGAAGATGGAACGTGGCTGGGTCTTCCAGCATGACAATGATCCCAAACACACCGCTCGGGCAACGAAGGAGTGGCTCCGTTAAGATAGAACGACCCCTCTGGTTTTGTCGTATGGTCCATGCAACTTTAGTGCGTACGTGTCTTAGCCAATGATCTCCAACTCCCATCGCCACTCACCGCTATTTCTTCAGACTTGTTAGCTTATGATTCAGTCATAAATGCGTACACCTTGTTTGTGTAGACCTTGGTTTCCTTTCCTAAAGTGACGCAGTGGTTGTTGACGGTACGAATCAGGCCGAGCCATTTAGGTTTGGTCTGTATTTTGTGGTTGTGAAAAAAGCATTTCAAGGTCTGGAGTGGCCCCTAGGCCAGTCTCCCAGACCTAGCCCCTAGAACATTGGGAGGGAGTTGAAGGTCACCCCCCCCCCCTCCCCCCCCACCCCCTGTGTTGCCCCAAAACAGAACTGATCTAGAGGAGATCTATGGCGGAATGGGCAAAGTACCAGCTACAGTGTGTGCCAACCTGGTGAAGACTTACAGGAAACGTTTGACCTCTGTCATTGCCAACAAAGGTTATGTTACAAAGTATTGAGTTGAACTTTTGTTATTGACCAAATACTTATTTTCCACAATGATTTACAATTAAATTCTCAAGTGTAGCTATGATGGAAATTACAGACCTCTCTCATCTTTCTAAGTAGGAGAACTTAGAAAGGCGAAATACTTTTTATCCCCACTGTATATTAGGGGTGGGCGACATAGTAAAAAATATTACATCACAATAACATATTTATCACGATACATGTGATCACTGACAAAATCAATCAGTAGTGACAGATTTAAATATGAAAACTGCTATTAAAATATTATCCCAGTTTCAGATGCAGTTCAAATATTATATGCAGTTTGTCCATTTTTTAAGAACTGATGATATCGTCGATATGCTCAGAACACCGTATATCACAATAACACAATGTATCACAATACGATAAAATATCACCAAATCGATCCCCCCCAAAATATATCTTTATTATTTAGCAACTCTCTATTATCTATCTATTGACTGACTGATTGATTGATTTATTGACTGATTGATTGATTGACTGATTTGTTACCTGACCGACCGCATCTGAAGCTCTTTCCCGCTGTCCTCACTCACCACCTTGGACGTTGTGACGCTCACCTCACGTCCATCGACCATGAAACGTCGGGTTTTCTTGACCGTCCTTCTGCTGGGGGGTAAAATCTACAGACAGGAAGTGGATTTTCACTTGATTTACGTCTGTCTGATTTGGTTCTGTTATTTTATATAAATAAATAAAATAAAATCCTCTTATACAGAGTTTGTTCTCATTAACACGACTCGAATGATGATTAAAGCACTGGTGGTTCCAGGTTCCTGTCAGATCTTACTGATGTGCAGAACCAGTACCGCCCATCAGCACAGACAGATCTCTGCTTACTCTCCAGGATCAGTCACAGCTCGGCGGGTGAATCATGTTTTCCTGATATCTCATACCCTGAACTCGTACAGCCTTTGATCTTTTAATTAAATCTACATCTATTTAATTATAGAATTACATTTAATCAACTTTTATTCACACATTCATGGCACAAGCCGATCAAAACCACTTTCCAACCCAAAGCCCTGACATAATGTGGGGACACCCCTGGGCTGCTCATGGGATATATAACACCTAGGCTCTAGGCAGGTCAGGTTTCTTTTTGAGTTTTGGTCCTCCCTTGGTTTCTTCCTCAGAATGTTTAGGGAGCTTTTCCTTCTCACTGTCACCCTAGGCTTGCTCAATTAAGTTCTTTCTTTCTTTTGTTCTTTCATTCGTTCTTGCTTACTTTCTTTCTTCCGTTCTTTCTTCTTTTCATTCTTTCTATCATTCTTTTGTTTTTCCTTCATTTGTTCTTTCTTTCCTTCTTTTTTTCTTTTGTTCTTTCTTCCTTTTGTTCATTCTTCCATTCTTTCTATCATTATTTCATTATTTTGTTTTTTCATATTTTTGTTCTTTTTCTTTCTTTCTTTCTTTCGTTTTTCATTCTCATTATTTTCTTTAGCCTTGCTTCTTTCATTATTTCATTCGTTCTTTCTTTCTTAATTCTTTTGCTTTTTCGTTTTTTCTTTCTTTCTTTCTTTCTCAATATTCTATTTAGCCTATCTTCCATTCTTTCTTTCTTTCTTTCTTTCTTTCCTTTTCGTCCTTTCTTTATTTATTACTTTCATTCTTTCTTTCTCGGTACTCCTTCCTACTTTCTTTCGTGGCATGCTTGATTTCTTCTCTGACTCACCGTATCGCTATTGGGTGAGAGCGGCACTTCGTTATGCTGCTCGTTATGACTTAATGACCCGTTCATCTCTCCGCTAGAGTCTCCATTTGCGATGCCGTGCGTCCCTTCCGTCCTTTTTGGCTCATCCAGGCCCCCGAAGCTCACCTGCTTGGTGCTTTTGGTAACCGTCCTGTCTAAAGCGTCGCCTTTGATCTTCTCCGATGTCGCTTCCTTTTTAGTTTGGTCACTCTGGTTTAGTCTGTTATTCGTGTCCGTCTCATCACTCTGGAGCTCAGACTGCTCCGCTTCTGGAGATAAGATCTCGATGTTTGTTGGATTCAGGGGCTCATCTGGTTGGTGTTGGTCCTTATCCTCTGGACTCTGGGTCTTCTCAGCGCTCATCTCATTTGTGGATTCCTCTTCCGGTTCTGGACCTTCTGTCTCATTCTGGACCTGGGTCGTTTTTGCAGCATCCCCCAAACAGTCTGGTTCCTGAGCTGCCGGAGAAAGTTTGGTCTTCACTTCTGAGTCCTGCTCTTGATTGAATTCCACTTCAAGGTCCTTCGGTTCCAGGGTTTTCCAATGCTCCTTCGGTTCCTCAGGTACTTTGGGTTCTTCAAGTACGTTGGGTTCTCCATGTTCTTTGGGTTCCTCAAGTTCCTCAGGTTCCTTATGCTCCTTTGGCTCTTCAAGAACCTCAGGTTCCTTATACTCCTTTGACTCCTCAAGTTCCTCAGGTTCCTTATACTCCTTTGACTCCTCAAGAACCTCAGGTTCCTTTGGTCCATATTCCTTGGGTTCCACAGGTTCCTTTGGTCCATATTCCTTGGGTTCCTCAGGTTCCTTTGGTCCATATTCCTTGGGTTTCTCAAGTCGCTCCTCGTCCTCTTTGACTTCTTCTCTAATCCCCTCCGGTTCCTCGCTCGGATATTCTCTCGATGCAGGAACACACACTTCCACTGCTGGCTTCCTGTTTAACTCCACCGTGGACGGAAATTTTGACGACTTCCCCCCCACGGCCAAATCTAGGTAATCATTCCGCCATCCGGAGAGTCTCGATTCCACCTCAGGTTCTCTCTGTGACGTTTCCAAACCCAACGTGTTGATCAGGACTTTCCGTTCTTCTGCAGATCCATCAATCCTTCTCCAAAACATTGGTTCCTCTGTAGTCTGGTCAGGTTTTGGACTCTCCCCCTCCTCTAGTGTTTCTTGACCAGAGAAAACTTCTTGTTGCGTTTCTTCGACTCTACAAACATCCTCGTTAACGTCCTGACCCTCGTTATCACCCTCGACCTGTTTCAGATCCTCTGTAACTCCATCCTGGACTGGATCGGATCCATCCTTGACCTCCTCAGTCACCTTCTCTGTCTCCTGGACGTCCTCTCTCTCTCCTGGACTCTCCTTCGACCCCGTCTCACTCCTGGTCATGACCTCCCCTTTGTCTGGATTTGCCAGGTTTCTGAGGTCGTCGCTCCAGACTCCAGATCTGCGGCGAGTCAGGAAGGACAGGAAGTTCCCCGGAGCGGACAGACGCCTCACTCTCTTCTGTGCCCGATCCAGGGCTCCGGATGAACGGCGGGTCACTTTAGGAAGCTTACTAGGCTCGGCTTCTGCAGGAAGCTCCTGAGGCTCATTGCTGGACGGCATCTGTTGGTTTTCTTTTACGGCTTCTTGTGACACCGATGTCTCCATGTCTGGTGGAGCTTCATCCACTGAGCAATGAAGATCCGACAGAGACTGATGGAGAAAAAACATCATGATTAGTACAAACAACTGGACCCAGGTAATGCTGATAATATCTGTATATTATATATGCTTACAGTATAAACTAGAAAAGTGCAGTTCCTGAAGGAAACACAGAATGGTAGCGTAGCTAATGTGGATTACAGTTGCTAGGCTATTGGTACATGGTCAATAGGGTGCAACAGTTTTGTCAGGTGGTCGCTATGATGCTGCTATGTGGCTGCTAGGTGGTTGCCGTGGGTTCTTAGGGGGTTGCTATGGAGTTGCTAAGCACTTGCTATGGTAGGTGGTTGCTATGGTGTTGCTGAGTCGTTCTAAGTGGTTGCTTGGAGGTTGCTATGGCATGCTATAGTTGCTATCCCAGTTGGTTGCAGTGGTGTTGCTAAGTGATTACTAGGAGGTTACTATTGCATCCAAGAGGGTAGCTATGGGTTTGCTAGGTGGATGCTAAGTGGTTGCCATGGCAGTGCCATGTCATTACTGGGTGGTTGCTAGGTGGTTGTTATAGTGTTGCTAAGTCATTACTAGTTGGTTGTTATAGTTACCCAGGAGGTTGCTATGTGGCAGCGATGGTGTTGCTAAAGCATAACTAGGTGGTTTCTATGATATCCCAAGTGGTTGCTATGGTGTTGCTACATGCTTGATATGGTATCCCAGGTGACACCTATTGTGTTGCTAGGCAGTTGCTAAGTGGTTTGTGGTTGTCATAGTATTGCTAGGTGGTTGCTATGATGTTGCTATGTGGTTGTTAAGGTGTTGCTAAGTTGTTAATAGGTGGTCGTTATGGTAACGCAGGCGGTTGAAATGCTGTGGTCTAGTGGTTGCTAGGCGGTTGCTATGATGTTGCTAGGTGAGTGTTGTGAGATGTGAGATGACACAGAGCTCAAATTCCCTTAGTCATTCATCTAGACTTTGGTTCTAACACCGGGATCTCTCTTTGATTTGCTTCTGTGGGTAGAATAGTGGATCTTAGTAACAGCCTGCCTTATAAATCAGACCCATTTTATTGACTGAATAGAAATAAACTTAATTTTTTAATCAATTAAAGCTGATCAACTGATATATTTGTGTTTATTTTCGGTTTAATAAACAGTCATTGATAAATTCTGTTCCTCGACTATTAAGACTGAAGCCCATAGTCTGATGAAGATGATGCTTAGTAGCGGGGAAACATAGAATGGAAACATTTTACCTCAAACAATGCTGATAAATAAATCGCTTATTTCTGTCCTTTTTATCTTAGAATCTAACAATAAACAGTGATAACAGAACTGCGGTATGATCCCCATAATACACTCCAGGTTCAATGTATAGTTCATTTTTTGTACCTCTGCCTCGATGACCTCGGTGACCTCGGCTTTAGCCTCAGCAATGAGCTCTTTGAGGGTGTGTCCGTCTCGGCCACTGTATGAGAACGGGTGAGCGAGTAGCTGCTGCGCTCCCCAGCGAGTCTCCGGGTTCTTCTGAAGCGCCCTCCGGAGGAAATCCTGAAAATTGTTCGACCTGGAAAAACAGACAATAAAAAGGTCAGTGATCAGCTTCATTGAGCTCCTCTGAACATTTCATATAGACTGGCAGGTGGGTGGATGGGTGGGCGGAGTCACCATAGGCGTGGGTTACTGAGGGTGGGCGGAGGAGATTTGGTGATCTTCAATAGCACCCTCATGGGGTTGAGCGTGTGATGGGGCGGCTCCATCTCTGCCGCCTCGATCAGCGTGATGCCCAGAGACCAGATATCAGCTTTCGACGTGTATGGGTTCTCCTTAGACGTCTCACAGAGGATGACCTCCGGTGCCATCCTACACACACACACACAAACACACACACACACACACACACACACGTCAGTCTATCATGGTTTTGTTTTGTCTTGTTGACAAAACAAAAAAAATAAACGTCCCTGGAAAAAATGTTGTCTTGAAGGCAGCTAATGTTGCTCTAAAAGTTCAGTGTACTTTTCTGAAGTGTAAACAACCTGTATCAAGGGCCCTGACCCGACCCCATACCATGATAGAGACTTTTGGACTTATAACAGTCTGATCTGTCTGAGCACAATCCCCGTTCCCACTGTATGATGGTCCATCCTAGATGCCTCCGAGCCCAGAGAAGCCGACGCCCCTTCTGGACATGGTTATAACATAAGGCTTCTTTTTAGCACAGTAACGTTTTAAGTGGTATCTGTGAATGTAACTCTGTATTGTAGAGCTTGATAAAGGTTTGATAAAGGAATCCCTTGTCCATGTGGTTCTATCAGCTATTGATGAATGATGGTTCTTGATGCAGTGCCGTCTGAGGGAGCGGCTTCAGTTTAGGCTTTTAGGAACTTCCTCCAGATTCTGATTTATTTAATGATATTATGCTCTGCAGAGGGAGAAATATATAAATCCCATCCAGTCTATCTTTGGGGAACATTGTTTTTAAACATTTGGTGATAAACTGGAGATCCTCTGCTCATCTTTACTCCTCTAAAAACTTTTGAGACCCCTAAATTGCCCCCGTTCCAACATTTTTTAGAATGTGTTGCAGGTCTGAAATGCAGGAACTGATGTTTATTAACAAAAACATTAAATTAAATTGATTTGTTAGAGCACTGACCAGTATGGAGTCCCGATGAAGGTCGAGCGTCTCTGGAGGGTGTTATCATTTTTGGCAGAGACTCCAAAGTCAGCTGAGAGGGGAAAAGAGAGAGAGGGGAAACGATAGGGATTAGGGTCACTATGAGTCAGTAGCACATACGTGAACAGTATGGGTGCGTGTGTGTGTGTGTGTGTGTGTGTGTGTGTACCTAGTTTGATGTGTCCATCCAGAGTGAGCAGAGTGTTTCCAGCTTTCAGATCTCGGTGGATGATGTAATGCTGGTGGAGGTAACTCAGAGCCTGCAGTGTTTGGAAACACACCTCACTGATCTGCTGCTCGGACAGACCCCGCTCCAGCTCTACACACACACACACACACACACACACACACACACGCACACGCACGCACACACGCACGACTGATGAGCAAGTTTGAAAGCACAGTGTTAGGAAACACCTGTGTAAGACATGTGGGCGGAGTCAGTACGGTGAGGGCGGGGCTTTAGTGATCAGATCACACCTACCTAACATGATGTCATCCAGCGCACCTCCAGGACAAAACTCGATCAGGATCTGTAAGCAGAGAACGGACAAACACACACGGACACACAGAGACACAGAGACACAGAGACACAGACACACACGGACACACGGGGACGGGGACGAACACACACACACACACACACACACACACACACACACACACACACACACACACACAAAGTATGATGGCTAGATAGATGGAAGAATGGTAGAGTAAGTATATGGGTGGAGATTTTAATGTATGTGTGGATGAATGAAGGTATAGATGGATGAATGCTTAAATAAGTAGACAGGTGGATGAATACATGAATAGATGATGAACGTATGGTAAAATAACTCTATAGGTGGAGATTTGATATGTGTGGATGAATGAATGAATAGATGACTGAATATGTGAATAATTAAATAAATAGGTGTTCAAATTAATACACGGATTGGTGAATACATGACCGGTACAGTAATTATATGAGGAATGATTTATGTGTGTGAATGAATGAATAAATGACTGAAAACACAAATAAATAAATATTTGGAACGGATGACTATATGGTCAAATGAAAGAATGAATGAATACAGTAAATGTATGAGTGGGTTTAATAATGAATGAGTGGATAGATGAGTTTATAAATAGATGGTTCAACGCACAAGTAAACAGATGGATGGCTGGATGAACTAAAGAATGAATGAGTAAATATATGGTTTAATGCATAAATAAGCAGAAAGATGGCTGGTTAAATGAATGAATGAATGAATGAATGAATAAGTAAATATATGGTTGAATGCATAAATAAACAGATCAATGAATGTGAGAGTAAATGTATGAATGGGTTTAATAATGAATGAATGAATGATGGGCCGTTCTTACCCATAACCACCCCTCACAGTAGATGGCATCCAGCAGGGAGATGATGTTTCCATGGCGACAGGCTTTCAGGATGTTGATCTCAGTGATGTAATCCTGTAGCTGATCCTCACTGTGCACGGCTATCACTTTAGCCGCCGCTAACGCACCACTGTCAGTGTTCTGAGCCTGGGGCACACATCAAAGCCGTGTTAGCACAGCGATTAGCACAACACAACATCTCACACTCACACTCACTCACACTCACACACACACACACACACACACACACACACACACGAGGGTAAAATCTGTCAAAGATCTGTCTTGAACAGGAAATGAGCTCAACCACAGAGCAGGTCTGATCCCCAATACTCGGTTGCTAAGGAAACCAAGAAATATGGCGTTAACAACAACACAGAATATAAACCTTGGCCCACATTGCTTCCTCTGAACAACTGCACAGAACAAACCATCAACTGGAGGGGTCTAAAGCATCGGCACTGGACTGTGGAGCAGGAGAAGCTCCACCTTATAAAGCTCTGATGGATGAATCAGGAAATTTGGAAACTAGTCCTCACACTAAGATGTTCCAGTACCAGTTCCAGTCTCACACCAAGATGTTCTGGTACTAGTTCCAGTCCTCACACTAAGATGTTCCAGTACCAGTTCCAGTCTCACACCAAGATGTTTGGGGACCAGTTCCAGTCCTCACACAAAGATGTTCTGGTACTAGTTCCAGTCCTCACACTA
The DNA here is from genome assembly GCA_025084515.1 of Ancistrus triradiatus. Taxonomy (NCBI): domain Eukaryota; kingdom Metazoa; phylum Chordata; class Actinopteri; order Siluriformes; family Loricariidae; genus Ancistrus; species Ancistrus triradiatus. Next base: position 73,736 of record JAJAGP010000151.1, on the reverse strand, counting down.
AGATGTTCTGGGACTAGTTCCAGTCCTCACACTAATATGTTCGGGGACCAGTTTCAGTCCTCACACTAAGATGTTCCAGTACCAGTTCCAGTCCTCACACTAAGATGTTCCAGTACCAGTTCCAGTCTCACACCAAGATGCTCTGGTACCAGTTCCAGTCCTCACACTAAGATGTTCCAGGACCAGTTCCAGTCCTCACACTAAGATGATTCAGTACCAGTTTCAGTCCTCACACTAATATGTTCCAGTATCAGTTCCCAGTTCTCACACCAAGAGCTTCTGGTACCAGTTCCCAGTCCCTCACACTAAGATGTTCCGGGACCAGTTCCAGTCCTCACACTAAGATGATTCAAGTACCAGTTCCAGTCCTCAAACTAATATGTTCCAGTATCAGTTACCAGTCTCACACCAAAGACGTTCCGTTACCTGTTTCCAGTCCTCACACTAAGATGTTCTCAGTACCAGTTCCAGTCCTCACACTAAGATGTTCTGGGGGGGGACTAGTTCCAGTCCTCACACTAAGATGTTTCTGGTACCAGTTCCAGTCCTCACACACAAGATGTTCCAGTACCAGTTCCAGTCTCACACCAAGATGCTCTGGTACCAGTTCCAGTCCTCACACTAAGATGTTCCAGGACAGTTCCAGTCCCTCACACTAAGATGATTCAGTACCAGTTTCAGTCCTCACACTAATATGTTCCAGTATCAGTTCCCAGTCTCACACCAAGATGCTCTGGTACCAGTTCCAGTCCTCACACTAAGATGTTCCGGGACCAGTTCCAGTCCTCACACTAAGATGATTCAGTACCAGTTTCCAGTCCTCAAACTAATATGTTCCAGTATCAGTTCCAGTCTCACACCAAGACGTTCCGTTACCGTTTCCAGTCCTCACACTAAGATGTTCTGGTACCAGTTTCCCAGTCCTCACACTAAGATGTTCTGGGACTAGCACTAAGATGATTCAGTACCAGTTCCAGTCCTCAAACTAATATGTGTCCTGGGTATCTAGTTCCAGTCCTCACACCAAGACGTTCCGTTACCTGTTCCAGTCCTCACACTAAGATGTTCTAGTACCAGTTCCAGTCCTCACACTAAGATGTTCTGGGACTAGTTCCAGTCCTCACACTAAGATGTTCTGGGAACCAGTTCCAGTCCTCACACTAAGATGTTCCAGTACCAGTTCCAGTCTCACACCAAGATGCTCTGTACCAGTTCCAGTCCTCACACTAAGATGTTCCGGGACCAGTTCCAGTCCTCACACTAAGATGATTCAGTACCAGTTTCAGTCCTCAAACTAATATGTTCCAGTATCAGTTCCAGTCTCACACCAAGATGCTCTGGTACCAGTTCCAGTCCTCACACTAAGATGTTCCGGACCAGTTCCAGTCCTCACACTAAGATGATTCAGTACCAGTTCCAGTCCTCAAACTAATATGTTTCCAGTATCAGTTCCAGTCTCACACCAAGACGTTCCGTTACCTGTTCCAGTCCTCACACTAAGATGTTCTGGTACCAGTTCCAGTCCTCACACTAAGATGTTCTGGGACTAGTTCCAGTCCTCACACTAAGATGTTCTGGTACCAGTTCCAGTCCTCACACTAAGATGTCCCAGTACTAGTTCCAGTCCTCACCCTAAGATGCTCGGGACCAGTTCCAGTCCTCACACTAAGATGTTCAGGGACCAGTTTCCAGTCCTCACACTAAGATGTTCTGGGACCAGTTCCAGTTCTCACACTAAGATGTTCTGGGACCAGTTCCAGTCCTCACACTAAGATGTTCCAGTACCAGTTTCCAGTCCTCACACTAGATGCTCTGGTACCAGTTTCCAGTCCTCACACTAAGATGTTCCAGGACCAGTTCCAGTCCTCACACTAAGATGATTCAGTACCAGTTTCAGTCCTCACACTAATATGTTCCAGTATCAGTTCCAGTCTCACACCAAGATGCTCTGGTACCAGTTCCAGTCCTCACACTAAGATGTTCTGGGGACCAGTTCCAGTCCTCACACTAAGATGATTCAGTACCAGTTCCAGTCCTCAAACTAATATGTTCCAGTATCAGTTCCAGTCTCACACCAAGACGTTCCGTTACCTGTTCCAGTCCTCACACTAAGATGTTCTGGTACCAGTTTCCAGTCCTCACACTAAGATGTTCTGGGACTAGTTCCAGTCCTCACACTAAGATGTTCTGGTACCAGTTCCAGTCCTCACACTAAGATGTTCCGGTACCAGTTCCAGTCCTCACACCAAGATGCTCTGGTACCAGTTCCAGTCCTCACACTAAGATGTTCCGGGACCATTTCCAGTCCTCACACTAAGATGTTCTCAGTACCAGTTTCAGTCCTCACAACTAATATGTTCCAGTACTCAGTTCCAGTCCTCACACCAAGATGCTCTGGTACCAGTTCCAGTCCTCACACTAAGATGTTCCGGGACCAGTTCCCAGTCCTCACACTAAGATGATTCAGGGTACCAGTTCCAGTCCCTCAAACTAATATGTTCCAGTATCAGTTTCCAGTCTCACACCAAGACGTTCCGTTACCTGTTCCAGTCCTCACACTAAGATGTTCTGGGTACCAGTTCCAGTCCTCACACTAAGATGTTTCTGGACTAGTTTTCCAGTCCTCACACTAAGATGTTCTGGTACCAGTTCCAGTCCTCACACTAAGATGTCCTGGTACTAGTTTCCAGTCCTCACACTAAGATGTTCCGGGACCAGTTCCAGTCCTCACACTAAGATGTTCAGGGACCAGTTCCAGTCCTCACACTAAGATGTTCTGGGACCAGTTCCAGTTCTCCACACTAAGATGTTCTGGGACCAGTTCCAGTCCTCACACTAAGATGTTCCGGGTACCAGTTCCAGTCCTCACACTAAGATGTTCCGGGTACCAGTTCCAGTCCTCACACTAAGATGTTCTGGGACCAGTTCCAGTCCTCACACTAAGATGTTCTGGTACTAGGTCCAGTCCTCACACTAAGATGTTCTGGGACTAGTTTCCAGTCCTCACACTAAGACGATGTTTTGGTACTAGTTCCAGTCCTCACACTACATAAGATGTTCCGGGTACCAGTTCCAGTCCTCACACTAAGATGTTTTCTGGGACTAGTTTCCAGTCCTCACACTAAGATGTTCCGGGTACCAGTTCTCCAGTCCTCACACTAAGATGTTCTCGGTTACCAGTTCCAGTCCTCACACTAAGATGTTCTGGTACTAGTTCCAGTCCTCACACTAAGATGTTCCGGGTACCAGTTCCAGTCCTCACACTAAGATGTTCTGGTACCAGTTCCAGTCCTCATACTAAGATGTTCTGGTACCAGTTCCAGTCCTCACACTAAGATGTTCCCAGGTACCAGTTCCAGTCCTCACACTAAGATGTTCCGGGTACCAGTTCCAGTCCTCACACTAAGATGTTTCGGTACCAGTTCCAGTCCTCACACTAAGATGTTCGGGGACCAGTTCCAGTCCTCACACCAAGATGTTCTGGTACTAGTTCCAGTCCTCACACTAAGATATTCTGGGACCAGTTCCAGTCCTCACACTAAAGATGTTCTGGGACCAGTTCCAGTCCTCACACTAAGATGTTCTGGTACTAGTTCCAGTCCTTCACACTAAGATGTTTCTGGTACTAGGTCCAGTCCTCACACTAAGATGTTTCTGGGTACCAGTTCCAGTCCTCACACTAAGATGTTCAGGGACCAGTTCCAGTTCCTCACACCAAGATGTTCTGGGACCAGTTCTAGTCCTCACACTAAGATGTTTCCGGTACCAGTTGCCAGTCCCTCACACTAAGGATGTTCTGGGACCAGTTCCAGTTCTCACACTAAGATGTTCTGGGTACCAGTTCCCAGTCCTCACACTAAGATGTTCTGGGACTAGTTCCAGTCCTCACACTAAGATGTTCTGGGACCAGTTCCAGTCCCTCACACTAAGATGTTTCGGTACCAGTTCCAGTCCTCACACTAAGATGTTCTGGGACCAGTTTCCAGTCCTCACACTAAGATGTTTCGGGTACCAGTTCCAGTCCTCACACTAAGATGTTCTGGGACCAGTTCCAGTTCTCACACTAAGATGTTTTCGGTACCAGTTGCAGTCCTCACACTAAGATGTTCTGGGACCAGTTCCAGTCCTCACACTAAGATGTTTCTGGGACCAGTTCCAGTCCTCACACTAAGATGTTTCTGGGACCAGTTCCAGTCCTCACACTAAGATGTTTCGGTACTAGTTCCAGTCCTCACACTAAGATGTTCCGGGACCAGTTCCAGTCCTCACACTAAGATGTTCAGGGACCAGTTCCAGTCCTCACACTAAGATGTTCAGGGACCAGTTCCAGTCCTCACACTAAGATGTTCTGGGACCATGTTCCAGTTCTCACACTAAGATGTTCTGGGACCAGTTCCAGTCCTCACACTAAGATGTTCCGGGTACCAGTTCCAGTCCTCACACTAAGATGTTCCGGGTACCAGTTCCCAGTCCTCACACTAAGATGTTGGGGACCAGTTCCAGTCCTCACACTAGATGTTCTGGGACTAGTTCCAGTCCTCACACTAAGAATGTTTTGGTACTAGTTCCAGTCCTCACACTAAGATGTTCCGAGTACCAGTTCCAGTCCTCACACTAAGATGTTCTGGGACTAGTTCCAGTCCTCACACTAAGATGTTCCGGGTACCAGTTCCAGTCCCCTCACACTAAGATGTTCTGGTACCAGTTCCAGTCCTCACACTAAGATGTTCTGGTACTAGTTCCAGTCTTCACACTAAGATGTTCTGGTACTAGGTCCAGTCCCCTCACACTAAGATGTTCCTGGTACCAGTTTCCAGTCCTCACACTAAGATGTTCAGGGACCAGTTCCAGTCCTCACACCAAGATGTTTCTGGGACCAGTTCTAGTCCTCACACTAAGATGTTTCGGGTACCAGTTGCAGTCCTCACACTAAGATGTTCTGGGGACCAGTTCCAGTTCTCACACTAAGATGTTTCTGGGTACCAGTTCCAGTCCTCACACTAAGATGTTCTGGGACTAGTTCCAGTCCTCACACTAAGATGTTCTGGGACCAGTTCCAGTCCTCACACTAAGATGTTCTGGGACCAGTTCCAGTCCTCACACTAAGATGTTCTGGGACTAGTTCCAGTCCTCACACTAAGATGTTCCGAGTACCAGTTCCAGTCCTCACACTAGATGTTCCGAGTACCAGTTCCAGTCCCTCACACTAAGATGTTCCGGGTACCAGTTCCAGTCCTCACACACTAAGATGTTCTGGGACCAGTTTTTCCAGTCCTCACACTAAGATGTTCTGGGACTAGTTCCAGTCCTCACACTAAGATGTTTTTGGTACTAGTTCCAGTCCTCACACTAAGATGTTCCGAGTACCAGTTCCAGTCCTCACACTAAGATGTTTCTGGGGACTAGTTCCAGTCCTCACACTAAGATGTTCCGGGTACCAGTTCCAGTCCTCACACTAAGATGTTTCTGGTACCAGTTCCAGTCCCTCATACTAAGATGTTCTGGTACCAGTTCCAGTCCTCACACTAAGATGTTCCAGGTACCAGTTCCAGTCCTCACACTAAGATGTTCCGGGTACCATTCCCAGTCCTCACACTAATATGTTTCGGTACCAGTTTTCAGTCCTCACACTAAGATGTTCGGGGACCAGTTCCAGTCCTCACACCAAGATGTTTCTGGTACTAGTTCCAGTCCCTCACACTAAGATATTCTGGGACCAGTTTCCAGTCCTCACACTAAGATGTTCTGGGACCAGTTCCAGTCCTCACACTAAGATGTTCTGGTACTAGTTCCCAGTCTTCACACTAAGATGTTCTGGTACTAGGTCCAGTCCTCACACTAAGATGTTCTGGGTACCAGTTCCAGTCCTCACACTAAGATGTTCAGGGACCAGTTTCCAGTCCTCACACCAAGATGTTCTGGGACCAGTTCTAGTCCTCACACTAAGATGTTTCGGTACCAGTTGCAGTCCTCACACTAAGATGTTCTGGGACCAGTTCCAGTTCTCACACTAAGATGTCTGGGTACCAGTTCCAGTCCTCACACTAAGATGTTCTGGGACTAGTTTCCCAGTCCTCACACTAAGATGTTCTGGGACCAGTTCCAGTCCTCACACTAAGATGTTTCGGTACCAGTTCCAGTCCTCACACTAAGATGTTCTGGGACCAGTTCCAGTCCCTCACACTAAGATGTTTCGGTACCAGTTCCAGTCCTCACACTAAGATGTTCTGGGACCAGTTCCAGTTCTCACACTAAGATGTTTCGGTACCAGTTCCAGTCCTCACACTAAGATGTTCTGGGACCAGTTTCCAGTCCTCACACTAAAGATGTTCTGGGACCAGTTCCAGTCCTCACACTAAGATGTTCTGGGACCAGTTCCAGTCCTCACACTAAGATGTTTCGGTACCAGTTCCAGTCCTCACACCAAGATGTTCAGGGACCAGTTCCAGTCCTCACACTAAGATGTTCAGGGACCAGTTCCAGTCCTCACACTAAGATGTTAAATTAAGCCTATGATCTGTGGAGCAGATAAGGAGATTCAGCTCCAATACTGAACAGGTGGAAAGTGCTGACCTTTTACACATCTCTGTCTTACACCAACACATGAGAGGGGGCAGATAGAGAGCGAAAAGTGCCTCCAAAATCATCTGCACAGACCAGCAGGGTGGACGAGGTGTACATGATGACTCAGATTGTTTTTATCACCTAACCTGTTTTTAATTAGTTGAAAACTCCTTCAATTTAGATCGTACCGTGTGAGCTCATCTAACATGGCTGGAGGCGTGATCTCTGATCCCTCAGACGGGACTGCATCAAGAACCGTCATTCAATAATAGCTGATAGAACCACATGGACAAGGGATTCCTTTATCAAACTTTTATCAAGCTCTACAACACAGAGTTACTTTCACAAATGCCACTTAAAATGTTCCAGAAGCGGTGTCACACACAGACACACTAAAGCTTCTCCGTACGGTAACACAACACCAGATGTTCAGACAGATTATGACCTGCAAAATTGAGACCCTTCTTTCTCTCACACACACTTTACCTTATACACTTTCCCGAAGGCTCCATCCCCGAGTTCTCCGAGTGTGTTCCACCTCTGCCGTGGATCCACGTCTCTGCTCAGATGCTCATAATGCGGGATCTTTTTCTTCTCCACACCCAACCTAAACAAACGCATGAAGAGCGATGCCATCCTCACCCAAAGTTGACCCGGGACAGCCTCCAGAGGGGCTACAAGGGTCACTCTCTCGCCGTGACCCCTCCTGAGTAACGGACGGTCGTGTTTAGGTGGAGAACTGGGTGCTTCACGAACAGTGTCGTCACGAACGCAGAGCTAAGCAGAGTGTCAGGAAGCTGCTCTAGAAACCACATCCTTCGCTGCAATGAGCTTTGGGTCGCTGTTCGTAGAAACCGCGCATCGTGACATCTTCTGCATAACAACTTTCACAACTTCCAGCATCTTTTTAACATTGATCAGAGTGACACAGAGCTCAGGTCTAAAAGCTCAAATCTACACGAATTTACATTAACCAGCTTTTAATGGAGAAATGACTAATGGAAGCTTGTAGTTTAGCATTGTGCAGTATGTACACACACACACACACACACACACACACACACACACACACACACACACACACACACACACACACACACACACACGAGTTTAGTTCAGATGTAGCATAATCGGCTAAGTAGCTGAATAAGTCCATGTACCATGTAACATGAATCAGTTCATTAAAGTCAAAGACAAACAGTTAAAGTCAGTCGATTAATTCAACAACTTTATCCAATAAGTGTGTAAGAACTAAAACAGTTCGTTAAAGAGACCGTCCATTTAAGTAAACACGATGCTACATCCAAGCTGTAACACCAATGGTTTGACCGCTAGATGCCGCCAAAATATTCTTTTATTAAGTTTAGCGTCGCGCTGTTGACCACACACGCTACTCAAAACAGGTCTGGGTTATAAATAACATAAACATTTAAACCACTCATAAGTCTGTTAAACACTAAATAGATGAAGTGATTTAACACTAAATTGGAAGTTAGCCTGCCATGGATAAGAAATTAAGAACAAATTAACAATAAAGGATGTTGGTTAATCACATTAACTACACATATAGCTATGAGCTATCTTTACCTTCCCTACAGTGTGGTTGACTTTCTTTAAATTATGCTTGTAGGCTTTGACAAGGTGCTGGAGCATTCTGGGAAATGTAGTGTCTGTGGTGAATTTGTGTGGCATGTCCCAGGGCCGGTAAAAGATGTTTAACGAGATTAAAGCAGTCTAGTTAGATTAAACTTGAAAAAAAGGATAACATGTCTCTGAATCCTGAAGATTTGGATCTGGATTTAGTAATCCAATCGACCTTTTATCCAGGATTAAATGCTTCAGCTGGGTTTTTCAAAGCGTGCAGTGGAAATCTAGGATAACTTCAAAACCATATAATGGGATAATTTTTATCCCACCATCAGAAGTGGATTGAAGATGGATTGAGAAAGTGTTGAGCACACACTTTGTAGCTACAAAAACGAACCAAAATAAACACTCACACTTATAAAAAACATAATTTAATCTTACATTATAAAATTGCATTACAATTCTGAATTAAGTGATCATGAAATAATAAATTAACAGAATGAAAAACCCAGATTACTGCTCTGTTATCTAAATATTTGTTCAAATTAGTTCAAATAACAAATCTATTTTAACACATTTTACAGTCTAAAAAGGATGTTGATAAGGTGTTTTAAAATGTTTGCAAAAGTGAGATTTGTTTGGGTTTAGTTTAGCGACATCTTGTCATAAACTTAATTCACATTTTCCATTTACTGAAAGTATAAGTTTTAGGAGAAAGTAAAGAAAGAAAATGCAAAAGAGAAGTCAGTTGCAGGTCTTTAGTCTCCATCAGAAATTACTATCCCAACTTCTTTTATTTTGTTTTTAAGAAGGGAAATTCTGAATTTAGTCTCTTTCTGCTGAACCAAGTTTAACTTTAGCTCTTCGGCCAGACGTGTGTTTCTTTACACTTTCAGTTTCCGTAATTCTTAAGTGTGCAGATAGAGAATAAAACTTTCTTCCTTAAAGTGGTTCATTAACGGTATCTTTTTCATTAACAAATAAAATGCTATAATACCTGTTGTCTATCAGATGGCAACATAGAGAGGCATTAAAAGTACAGAACAATCCAGATTTAAAAATCACCATCTTCTGATATCTGGATCAGCTTTAGGGACCTTGAACACGGCCCTTATCCCATAGCTGCTTGCCTCCCAGCAGCAAAAAAAATGTATGTTATTCTGTGGCTGTTGCTTTTATTTCTAATTAACAAAATCTCAGAGGTTACATAGATTTTATCACATTTAATCATTTTTAACAAGATCATAGATTTAGATTTATTTATACAGACTTGTTATCTTCCATTATGCTATATTTACAAATTCCATAAGGCAAACAGAAACTTCAATCCACTACAAATTACCACACTCATTACTTCCTGGGGGGAAAAAAAATCCAACTACTCATTACTTTACCTCAAAGTTACTCTCTAAAACCTGTATTTGTCTGTTCTAACTAGAAAGTCCAAGCATAACAGTCAAAAGTCCTGCGAGGGGTCTGGCTGCAGACATGCACTCTCAGCCCCACATGCACTGTCAAACAGGAACGGGAAATACGTAGCGTTTGTTGACCTTTATTGAAGAAGAGAAAGGAATATGGTAGCTTTAAGTGGATCATTTGTAATATTTGTTTGTGAATAATGATACACGGTGATGTTTCAGCGCCTGTGTTTATCACTGTACACATTTCCGTTGTTGATTGAATGTTAGATTCGCTCATTTTGATCTTATTATTTATAATAACGTTTTGTTGACGATGTCTAGATAGCCGTTAGCTAGCTAGCTAACGTAAGAGTTTTAGATGTCCTGTTAGATATAGTGATAAATACGTCAATAAAACAGGCTTTTTCTCTGTTAAATTTGTGCAGTAGTAACTTTTCACTACAGCAAATACCTACACTTAGACACACATGTCCTTTATCCAGCCAACAAAGATACGGAACTAACAGATAAATGGAAAGTTCTATGTTGTTAATTGTAGTAAACGGGTTGCCTTTTCTTTTCTGCTTGCTTTTAAAGATGCATCAGTCAGTATTTAGTGCAGATACTAAATGTTCAGTGTGAGCCCCATGGACAACACGATAAACACTGATGCATGAATTAACAGTGATAAAGTGGGACTTACTATATTTTATATTCATTACATTTATAGTGACATACTGTATTTAAAGCCCTTTGTTGTTTTACTTTTGACCAAAATGGGTTATAACTCAAGAAAATCCAGAAATCCAGTATGTCAAATTATTAGAATATTTCATGTGATCCAACAGAAAAGAATGTACAACACAGAAATGTCCAACGTCTTACAAATACTTTAATTTGTACACTCAGTATTTGGTTGGAGCTCGTTTACCTTGAATTACTGCACCAGTGCAGCATGGCATGGAGCCAATCAGCCTGTGGCACTGCTGTGAGATGTTATTAAAGCTCAGGTTGCTTTGATAGTGGCCTTCAGCTCATTTGTACTCCAGGGTCGGGCGGTTCTTATCTTTCTCTTGACAAGACCCCAAAGACTGTCTATGGGGTTCAGACCCAGAGAGCTGAACAACCAATCAAGCACAGTAATTCATGGTCAGCAGATTATTTAATAGTAGTTTTGGTGATCAGGTGCCAAGTCCTGCTGGAAAAGGAAATCTCCTAGCAGATGGCTGCACTGACTTGGAACTTGATAAAACCAACACCATGGCACTCCACACCATCACAGAATCTCAGGACACTCAGACATTTATAATACTTTCCAATATATGCACAAATAAAGATACTATTATGGAGGCTACATTAAGAATAGTTTTTACAGAGCTCAAGATCTTTTACACTGCAATTTACTTCATATTTGTGCAGAATGAAGTAAAACACATGTAACATACAATTTATACAAGGTTATATATGAAAATTAACCTGAATGGAAGCTTAACTCTGTACTGTAGATATAATGAAATTCAGTAATGATACAGGGATGTGGAAAATGAAAACTACCTTAAGCCATGGCTGGATTACTGACCGGGCCTGTGGGCCAGCGTCCAGGGGCCCTGGAGGTCAGTGCTTTTACTACAACTTTTACTTTGCTATTACCAGCTCAGCAACCAACAGCCTTTTTAAAGGCTCATTGTCCTTTATACTGCATTACATTATTTTATAATATACTGTATATAAATATTTTTATATTATATTATACTATATTATATTGCATATATTCTGTTACATTCTTTTCAAAGGCTTATTTATTATATTATATTTTATTCTATTATTATTATATTACATGATATAATATTATATTACTATATATAATATTAAACTTTGAAAGGTTCACAGCCTTTATCAAGGCTAGTGTAACACTGCTAACTAGCAACTCACAGTTTTTTAAATATTATTGTTATTTGCATATTACATTATTGATAATAGTAGAAGTGTAAGCTTTATAATATTGGTACATACATACAACACATTTACAATAACAACAATTCATAGCTAAATAGTTATAGGTCAGCCTTTTTTATTACATATTGTATCTGGTTCTACAATTTTGTGATTGTATTTTTTTTCTGAACATAGAACATAGAAACAACATAGTAAGTATTGGATAGGAATAGGAATTTGCAAGACAAGCTTCTATTTTTGCATCTTAAGAAACACTTGCCATTAATAACATGGATCCCAAACAAAAACGTGGTGCCTCAAAAAGAAAAGCAAAAAAGATTAAGGAAGCAAATCAGGCAGATTTCCTGAAAAGCGTTCCGTTGATCTCAAACTTCTTTGAGAAACTGCTGGATATGAGTGAGACAAGTATTGCTAATGTTAGCAGTGATCAGAGTTCTAGCGATGAAGATGTGATCACCACTGGCTTAGTGTCACCTGTCAGTGACTATGTACCTTTGCAGACCCAGTCAGGTGCAGAGCAGGAATGCCAGCCCTGCCAGGCTACCACAGACCAGCAGCAGAAAGACCACGAAAGGAAAGTTGCAGGTGTGTCAGAGCCAAAATCAGACCAGCCAGCTGCATCGTGCGAGTGTCGTTTTTCAAACGAGGACCCCAACTCCTGGTGTGAAACGATCAATGACCCTGCTTTATGGCCCAGTACCATTACTGACCAAGCCAAGTCGATTCATGTTAGTAGAGGAGAAGCTGCATTTCAAAACAGAAGTGCTAAGTAGCCAGCCTCAGTCAGGGATAGAGGCATTGGGGGTACCAGTAGGAGCTTTACAAATGCTCTACTCAGTTGTTCTCTACCCAACGGGCAAACTGTGACTAGGCAGTGGCTACTTTACTCTTCTTCAACTGGCTGTGTGTAGTGTTTTGCTTGCAAACTGTTTTCCAGTAAGCACAATACTTTTGTTCATGGATTTTCTGACTGGAAACATTCAGAGCGGACTGGTGCACATGAGGGGAGTGTGGAGCATAGGGCTTGCATGCTAGCATTATACCATCGCTCCAGAGGCACAGCAACAATTGATTCTGATATTGTCAAACAAATTGATGAAGAAAGACAATACTCGCGGGAAGTTTTGAAAAAAGTTGTTGCAGTCATCCAGTTTTTGGGGGAGAGGGGACTTGCTTTCAGGGGAGATGATGAGCTATTAGGATCAGCCCACAATGGTGATTTTTTGGGCATCATAGAACTCTTAGCCAAATTTGACCCATTCCTAGCTGAGCACCTCCAAAGGTTTGGAGGTAAGGGAAAAGGTTCTGTGTCATACTTATCATCGACAGTGTGTGAAGAATTTATCGATTTGATGGGACAGAGAACAAAGCAGGCAATTGTTACTGAGATCAAAGAATCAAAGTACTTCTCTGTTATAGTTGACTCCACTCCAGACCTTGCTCATGTGGACCAACTTACTTTTATTTTCAGGTTTGTTAATAATGACAGACATGTAGTTGAGCATTTTCTAGCTTTTGAGCCTATTGAAAACCATAGTGGGGACAGTTTGGCAGAGTGTGTCGTTGCTATGGTGGAGAATCTGGGCCTAGACTTATCCAACTGTAGGGGCCAGTCATATGATAATGCAAGTAACATGTCGGGAAAGTACAATGGAGTCCAAGCTCATCTTAAACAAAGAAACTCACACTGAAATCACTGTCAGGTACTCGATGGAGCTCACGAGCTGAGTCAACTAAGACTCCTTGGAAATATTATGCACAACTGAGAGAGGCATTGAAGGATATGTCTAAAGATATGGAGGAGAAATGTGTAACTCGAAGTGAAGCCTCTGCACTCTCTGACAAATTGGACATGTTGGAGATGGCCTTCACTGCATACTTCTGGGACAATACTACAGAGGTTCCAAGCCACAAGCCTGCAGCTGCAGAAGCATGATATTGACATATGTACAGCTACACAACTTCTCTTGTCTTTACGAGACTTTGTGGCAGCACAGAGAGATAACTTTGAGGTGTTTGAAGGGGCAGCTTTAAATGTCACCACTGCTGTCTCCAAAGAGTACAGGCATGACCTCCAGCATACAAAGAAACGCAAAATTATGTCTGATGATAGTCCAGAGCCAGGTGTTGTCACTGACAAACTTGGGTCCTGTCTCAACCACCGTTTGAATGCATACACACACTTAGCTGAGCTATTTGATGTTCTTTTCATGCCTGACAATATGTCCAGCAGTGAGCTCACTTTAAAGGCTAACTCACTCGCTGCAGCATATCCTTCAGATCTGAACATGAGCCTGGCAGATGAATTGATACAATACAAATCATTCATAACAGAAAAAGAAAAATGTCCCAGTAAAATGCTCAAAACCATGATAAATTTGAATTTACAGTCAACCTTTCCAAATGTCTACATAGCACTTAGACTTTTTTTGACTGTGCCTATCACAAAATGTGAAGGGGAGCGTTCATTCTCCAAACTGGCTCGTATTAAAAATGAACGCAGGATTAGGATGGGCCAAAACCGCCTGAACTCACTGTCACTTCTGGCCATTGAATCAGATTTGGTCAGACAGCTTCATTTTGATGAATTAGTGGATGAATTTGCAAGAAAGAAGAGTAGAAAGAAACTTATATAAAATAGAATTTTGTGTTAGGGTTAGTTATTGACAGGTTGTTTAATGTATTCATTTATTTATGTTTTTGAAGGGGGGGGGGCGCACATGGTGGGGGGCCCTGGGCAACTCTTTTGATTTATGTCACATGCACAATTATACAAGGCACTTGTGAACTTGCAGTGAAATGTTTATATATATATATATATATATATATATATATATATATATATAAAGGAGGCAGATCGTTATACGGCAACTTAATGGAAGTAAATATAGCAAATGTGGTTTGATGAGCAGAGCAAAGAAAATTACGGAGTCCCTGAAGTATCAAGGTGGAAAAAAAGTTTGTAGAAACTTAAATTGTTCCTTCAAGTTAATACTCTGTTCCCTCCAATTGTCTGTTCTGGAGCATAACAAGTAGATCGAAATCATACGAATAATATATTATATTATTGTATTATTATATTATTAATATATGACGTATATGGTATCAGTCTATGGGTGTGATTTCAGACTCACCCTCAGGCCCGAGTGACTGCGTTTGTGGCTGCCTTTGATCCAGACTCTATTGAAAGTCCTTCAGGTAGTAGCACGTTTTTCTGAGGTAGTTCCACAAATCTTGCCAGCAGGCGTCACTAGTGTACAGTTTTGAGTGATTCAAAACGTTGAATAATTTTTCAAATTGATTCAAACAATTCAAAGATTCAAAAAGACTCATTTCTCCCATTGGTAGGTGGGAGTAGAGAAGGTTAAACACTTCGGGAATTATTTTTAGTTTTTGTTCAGGTGACTTTGGGAGCCATCGCATAAAACAACTGGTCATCACATTCACATGTATAAAGTTTCATCCAAAGACAATGGAGAAACGAAAGGCAAAAAAGAGAAAATTTGGAGAATGCATGATGGAAGTACTTGTTTCAGAGATTGAGGCAAGAAAAAATGTGATGTTGGCGGTCTTGGTAGCGGCGTCACCAACAAACGTTTATTGAGGGGCAACATGTAGTATTATTTCCAGAAGCCACACTGTTGTAGAAGTAAAAATAGAAGTGGTCAGACCTAAAAGTTAAAAACCAAGAACCAAGAAAATGTTCAAACAAGAGAATGCTTAGGTATGAACGATTTTTTGACTTTTGATGATTTTACAGGATGCTTTGAGCATTTAGCTGCAATTATTTATTGCACCACAATTATTTAATGCACGCCAATTCCCGCTCTCTCCCAAATGCTCTTATGGCTGTACACATGGGAGACATTTTCCTGCCAACTATTTCTTTATAAATCCTGGTTTTTGCCTGAGATGTTGCGTACGCACCTTTCTGACCCATTTTTTGGCGACGCGCCGTTTATAAATGATGTATCACTGTTTTAAAAACTGTTTTAATGCTGTGCATCTTGTCTTGTCAGTTTTTAAACAAAGTTTAAAGTTTATTATTTAGGGTGTTCTAGCTTTGTGAAACACCATTCCATCTGGATGCTTCTTGAGTTTAACCGTGACGTTTTCCATCCCACGACTCATCAAATTATTCTGGATCTGAAGACCAGAATAAGATGTTTATTAGTAAATGACACAGGATTAAGGATCAAATGTGACCTGTATGCTACAAGACTAACCTGCTGCACGATTTGTGATTCTACTTGAGGATCATCCATGTCCTGATCCGACTGTACGTTCAACAACACGATCTGCTGCTGTTTCGGGAAGGCTGCGATCAAGAATGCAAACGTCACATTAAAGTCCTGTACACAATAGACAAAACAGAGCTTTAACTTACCTGAGTTACAGAAGAAAGGCATGACTTTGGCGCACTGATCATTGGCGAGCTGATTTGTGGTAAAGTAAGCACAGTGTTTGTTGATCTGTGCATTACTGGGTTGTCCTGAAGCCCAGCCGATGACGGGCATGCTGGTGTTGTCCGAAAACCTCCAGATGTCTCGGATCAGACCAATCCAAGCTACAGCAGGGATGATTCCAATTATAAGCTTGTTTTCTGTAGCGTCGGTTGGGTTGGCCAGGTCAGTGTGATGCAGTCTGCAAAAGCTCAGAGCATCGTACCACGTCATGGAGTTACTGTAGTAAACGTACCTGGTGGCACTCGGGTTACTCGCTGTGAGAATAAAAAAGTCCTGTTAACTCATAAAATGGCATTCAAACAGGTTATGGAATGTTTCTGAATCAGAAAAAGTTGGGACGATATGGAAAATGAGAATAATAAAATAAATGCATGAATTTTTCATCAAATGCACAGACAAAGTTTGGGTTCATACTGTCTGCAATGAAATGTGTGTCTAATTTTTTATTTGCAATTTTCATACCGTCATATATATTTCTAATTTGAGGTTGCACTATAGACTAATTTCTTCTTAATTGTAGAAAATGTACTGAAGACAAAAAACAGTGGTGTGAAAAAGTGTTTGCCCCCTTCTTGATTTCCTATTTTTTGCATGTTTGTGTTTCGGAACACAAGTAAACAGAAAATGCAGTTTTTAAATGAAGGTGTTTATTATTAAGGGAGAAAAAAATCCAAACCTACATGGCCCTGTGTGAAAAAGTGATTGCCCCCCTTGTTAAAACATAACCATGGCTTATCACACCTGAAGTCACTGTCTCTAGCCACACCCAGGCCTGATTATGGCCACACCTGTTCTCAGTCAGGACATCACTTAAATAGGACCTGCCTGACAAAGTGAAGTACACCAAAAGATCCTTAAAAGCTGCACATCATGCCGAGATCCAAAGAAATTCAGGAACAACTGAGAAAGAAAGTAATTAGATCTATCAGTCTGGAAAGGGTTATGAATCCATTTCTAAAGCTTTGGGACTCCAGCGAACCACAGTGACAGCCATTATCCACAAATGGCGAAGACATGGAACAGTGGTGAACCTTCCCAGGAGTGGCCGGCCGACCAAAATTACCCCAAGAGCCGCAGCGACGACTCATCCAAGAGGCCACAAAAGACCCCACAACAACATCCAAAGAACTGCCGTCCTCACTTGCGTCAGTTCATTTGCGTCAGGTCAGTGTTCATGGCTCCACCATAAGGAAAAGACACTGGGCAAAAATGGCCTGCATGGCAGGGTTCCAAGCCGAAATCCACTGCTGAGAAAAAAGAACATTAAAGCTCGTCTCAGTTTTTCCAGAACACACCTTGATGATCCCCAAGACTATTTTGGGAAAACATTCTGTGGACTGACGAGACAAAAGTTGAACTCTTTGGAAGGTGTGTGTCCCATTACATCTGGTGTAAAAGTAACACAGCATTTCAGAAAAAGAACATTATAGCAGCAGTGACATATGGTGGTGGTAGTGTGATGGTCTGGGGCTGTTTTGCTGCTTCAGGACCTGGAAGACTTGCTGTGATAAATGGAACTATGAATTCTGCTGCTACCAAACAATCCTGAAGGAGAATGTCCGGCCATCTGTTCGTGACCTCAAGCTGAAACGAAAGTCCAGCTCTGAATGGCTGAAGAAAAACAAAATGAAGACTTTGGAGTGGCCTAGTCAAAGTCCTGACCTGAATCCTATTGAGATGCTGTGGCATGACCTTAAAAAGGTCGTTCCTGCTTGAAAACCCTCCAATGTGGCTGAATTACAACAATTCTGCAAAGATGAGTGGCCAAAATTCCTCCACAACGCTGTAAAAGACTCATTGCAAGTTATGGCAAATACTTGGTTGCAGTTGCTGGTGCTAAGGGCGGCCCACCAGTTATTTGTCACGCCACTGGACTTCAATTCTACTCAGCTCACCTCCGAGAACGGGGCACACTACAACTCCCGCAATGCACCTGCGGAGCACACGACTCCCCAAGCCCAGCTAAGTCACACCTCCAGATCGGCGTCACCCGAGTACTGATGACTCTCACCTGTCCTCACCTCCATTTATACTCGGCGTCTCGGCTGCGTGAACGCGAAGTATTGCCTCTGTATCCTTGCATGCATACTGAGCGTTTTGTTATCATCGGACAGATTTACGGACCTGACCCTCCTTCTGGATTTACCGACCACGGATTTTGCCTTTCGTCTTTGGATTTGTATGCCTGTAGGACTGTCTTTTTGGTACGACCTTGGATTGTTTACCGACTCCGATTGCTCAATTCTTAAACCTGTGACTGTACCTTTTGCCACCAACCTGCCTACTTCCCGGGTTTTTTTTTTCAATAAACCGGCAGAACGCCATTTACCTCCGCAAGCGTCTGTTTTGCTTGATCCACGTTACATTATTAGGTTTAGGGGGCAATCACTTTTTCACACAGGGGCATGTAGGTTTGGATTTTTTTCTCCCTTAATAATAAACACCTTCATTATAAAACTGCATTTTGTGGTTACTTGTGTTGTCTTTGACTAATATTTAAATTCGTTTGATGTTCTGAAACACTTAAGTGTGACAAACATGCAAAAAAATAGGAAATCAGGAAGGGGGCAAACACTTTTTCATATCACTGTATTCTGAGTCTCCGAAGCACACTAAAGATCACCGAGCTGACTGAAAAAGTTCTGAATTACTTTTAATAAAATCAGAATGTGAATAAAATGTCATTACTCACCATCATAGCACATGTAGGGGTATAAGTAGGCACATGGGTAATCCATCCAACCTCCATTAGCTTTATGAATTATGGCACATTCTGTGGTCTTGTCCACAGGAGCAGGTTCACCTTTCGCCCAAAATGTCATGGTGCCCAGTGTCTCATTTGATGTGGACCAGCGCCATGGTCTGTACAGTCCGATCCAAGCAGGGGAACTGAACAGATATTTCTGAGCTTCAGTTTGGAGTTGGGTCAGGTTATCAGCACTTTCGATGGTAGCCAGGTCGATGTAGGTGGTTCTGCAGTAAGTCTGAGCATCGGCCCATGTTTTTGGTGTTAGGATCAGGCGATATGCTTGAGGGATAGACAGGGCCGGGTCCAGGAAGCCTGTGGACCAGATGTTTATGCAGCTTTATACAGTCTTACACATTATACAATAATTTAATTCATTTACTTTTCCTCCTGAACTTCCTCTGAGATTAAAGAAATCAGCACTCTAACTGAGAAGCTTCTGTCTGTCACGCCTCGCCTCAAAACCCCGTTTTCCCTGCCAATTATCTCTGATGTGAGCAAACTGAGCAATGTTGCACACAGCTTTCCGGACAGTCATGTGACATTCAAGGACCAATCCGGGAGCTCCACAGCTGATGGAATGGAGATTGAACTCAGCTGTGGAGTTAGAGGAATATTCGGTGCAGATTATCGTCTCGTTCATGTCTGAGTGTCCCGTGTGGTCCTACCTGCTATTCCGTCCTCTTTTGCATCTGCTCTCGTTTGTGGTTCCGTCTGCCTTGGGCTTACCTGCCTGTTTTGCGTTACGTACGTGTTGGACTTTCATGCCCGTCTCGCGTTCCGTCCACATAGGGTTGCCTATCTGATTTGTGTTCCATCTGCTGTTGTTTACCTGTATGTTTCGCATACTGTCTGTGGTTTGTCTTCCT
This sequence comes from Ancistrus triradiatus, assembly GCA_025084515.1. NCBI lineage: Eukaryota > Metazoa > Chordata > Actinopteri > Siluriformes > Loricariidae > Ancistrus > Ancistrus triradiatus. Next base: position 54,148 of record JAJAGP010000151.1, on the reverse strand, counting down.
GTTTTGCGCTTGGTCCATGTTTGGCTCCCTGCCCCTTCCGCATTCCGTCCGCCTTGGTGTTTCCACCCGTTTTGGCTCTCCGTCTTCCGATCGCACCCGTTTTGAGGCTCGGCCAAGCACACCTGTTGTTTTGGCTCTGGCCATCTGTGGACTATCCCCTTTTTTTCCACGTTTATTCCGTGGTTCTTTTCAAACGTCCCTACGCTCTTTGTTTAAGTTCCCTCATTCCTCATTCACCTCACGGTTCGTCTTTTGTTATTATTCCTTTGTTTTGTTGCCGTGGTCCCCTCACGCTTTCTTAGTTCAGTGGACTGTTCTGGTTTTAGTTCGGGTCATTCTGTCAGCTGTGTTTTCTTGAGTTCTGTTTATCGTTTGGTTAATAAAGCCTTTTTCTTTTTTACTGGAACCTGCACACGTCTCTCCCTTTCTGTCAGTCAGAGCCTGCATTACACTGTCCTTCATCACAGTTCAATCATCTGATTTATGCTTTCAGCCCCATAAATGCACCACCAACCATATCCTTTGTAATTATGTCATAAAGAACCGATGTGATCTCTTACCTGTGAGAATCAGGAGGATGAAGCGTCGCTGCTCCATCAGCGCCCAATCTTCTACTGATACACTAAGAAAATAAGTAAAGAAAAGTCATCCACACAGACAGGAGGAATTACACAAAAGATCTCTAAATATAGTGGGCTTTGGAGTAAATGACGAACTTCTGCTCTTATGCCCCAATTCCCACCTCTGCTTTGTGGATCCGCAGAGCTGAATGGTTGTGTGACTAGAGTATAACAAAACAGTAATAATAATATGTCGCCAGTAAATACATAAGCAATAACAAAGATTTCTGTAATAATTATTAAATATGATTACATTTTTAATACTTCAGTTGGTAAAGTAAACAGACGTTGATCGGACAGACGTTAAACAGACATTTTTCTCTATGTGATTTGTAACAAATAGTTGCTATGCTGTTGTTAGGTGGTTGCTATGCTGTTGCTATGTGGTTCAGATATGGCTGCTATGATGTTCCAGGTGTTTGATATGGTGTTGCTAGGGTATCCCAGGTAGTTGCTATGGTATTGCTAAGTGGTTGCAAAGTGGTTGCTATGGTGCTGCAAGATGGTTGCTATGGTCTCTCAGGTGGTTGTTATGGTGTTGCTATGTTTCTATTACAAATTTATTCTCTAAATACTACGACTCTATTGTCGAAACACTACGACTTTATTCTGTAAATATTAAGACTTTATTCTTGAAATCCAACTAAATTTTTTTTCAGTAGCCCTAAAACGTCATTGTAGATTGTTTACTGCAATCACACTAAAAAAAAGGAAAAAATATAAATATAAATTGGACAACAATATAGCTGCTTTGCAATGTGCAAATGTAACAGTGTACAAGTATACAAGAATGGGAGGATCTTATGAAAACCTTAATTAAAAGAACCAATATAACATTGGAGGTGTTAAGTTCCGTGGCCAAACGGCTCTTTTTCTTTGTTTTTACGATTGAGGGCGATTAGGACTACATCGCCCACAATCCCTTGCTGGAAACAATATACCGGGGACACATGCAAGACTCTGACTCTTAGTTTAAAATTATCGGACTTGACCGCTAACCGTGCACAGCTGGGCTTAGCAGATATAAGCCCCAGTCCCGCCCCAGTCCCACACGGTAGCATTGTCTCGATTTCGCCTGAGCAATTGGTGTGTTTCCCTGTTGCGGTCCCGTCCGCCCTGGACTACTCGTGTTTGCGCAGCTGTGTCCATGGTGCTACATTTCTGTTGCGGTTCTGTCTACCTCTATGGGTTTTGTTTAACTGGCGTTAGCTTAGCCGAGCTGGTGTTAGGTTTTTTTTGTTTTCCTGGGTTTGGTGTTATTTTCCCGTGCTTTAGTTTGCTGTGTATATCTGGGTTCTGTGCATGATTCCCCGTGTTCAGTTGGCCGTGTTTCCCTTGGTTCTGTTTATAGCCGTGTTTTCATGTGTTTAGGTGTATTCCTGGTCTTGTCACCTTTCCAGTGTTTTGGTTCTATGTATTTCTAGGTCCTGCTATAGCTAGTGAATTATTCCTGTGTCTTGTTATTGTCGTACCTCCTTTGGACTGTTTAATAACAAACTATTATAATTTGAACTGGAACCTGCACTCATCTGCTCCCTGTTTCTCCTCCACGTAACAGAATGCTACCGCCAGACATGCAGACGGCGGGTTCTAATCCAACCCCGTTTCGATGGAGATCCGAATTGCTGCCGGCAATTCATTGAACAGTGCAGGGAGTATCTGAGCCACTTTCCCTCCAAGGAACTGCAATGTAGTGATGGGAATTCCAGCTCTTTTCAGAGAGCCGGCTCTTTTGGCTTGGCTCACTAAAAAGATCTGTCTCTTTCAGTCCCCAAGTGGCTCTTTAGATTTTTTTGTAGCTTAATGTATTACCAAATTAATTGTAAAATGAATTACTAATGTAAAAACATATAATATCCAATGTTTGTTACTATTAATATGGTTTTTATTTATATACTCACAATGGAACACAGTAAAAGAAATTATAAAATACAAAAACAAAGATCCATCTCAATTACATGTCCAATCTGGTCTCAGGTCTCTGTGTGTATTATTTGTAAATTTGCAACTATATACAGGGAAACAGGGAGCAGCAGCATTACAGTAGACACACTGCCACCTTCATTAATGGGTTCTCTTGCTTGTCTTTTCTCCTCTAATTGAACTGATTGATGAACAGTTCACATATGCCTATGCAGGTTGATTGTGGAGCCTGCTCGATATGAAATTTTAACATTGCACAGTCTACACTCTGCCTTTGAACTGTCTATTTCATTAAAATGTGTCCAAACTTTACTACGTTTCCTGTCACTCATTGTCCTACCTTATCCAGGTGTAGTCTGACTATTTAAAGCACAAACTCCTCTCACTCTGTGTTACCTGCGCTGTTACTGTTTCTGTAACCCCTCCCCCCTGCTCAGTGTAGACACGCTGACGCCACCACACATCCCGACCAATCAGGTGCAGCAAAATAAATAATTTATATATTTTTTAGATTAGATTCAACTTTATTGTCATTACACATGTACAAGTACAACGCAACGAAATGTAGTTTAGTATCTAACCAGAAGTGCAATAAGCAGCAATGTGTTGGAATGTACAATACATTTCTAAAAATATATAAATCGGCTCACAATCAGGAACCGGCTTCCGTCGTTCATTTCAAAGAGCCAGCTCGGTCGCGACCAACACATCACTACTGCAATGGGCCACTGAGGTTTGGCCACAGTTGTAAACAGGGACCAATTCTGACAAATTTCTGGTGGTCCTCGAGGCAGAGTTTGGTCCTCACTCCAAGGCAATGGATTTTCAGAATCTGCCTGCGAGCATCAACTATCAGCTGAATCCCCTGCTTGCAATTAAGGTCCAGAGGAACTCTTCGGCTCCCCTGTACGGCGCGAGGCCGGCGATGTGATCTGAGCTTGCCGAGCATCAGCGTCTGCCATGGCTCATCTGCCACTTGCTGGACCCTCCACTAACTGGCAGCCCGAGGATCCCTGTTGGTGCCAGTGCCAAACCAGTTCATGGTTCTGCCTGGAAGATGTCTGTTCAGGGTCTTGCCCAGAGCACGCTTCTTTCGAAGACCGTCCAGAGCTCACTTCCTCTTTAGACCTTCCAGAGCATGCTCCTCCAGGGGACCGTTCAGAGCATGCTGCTTTATGAGGACGTCCGTTTTGGTTCCTGTTCTGAGGACGTTCAGAGTGAGCCTCTCCCAGAGACTACTTCCGAGGATGTCCACACGGCATTGCTTCCATAAGACGTCCAGACTGTATCACTTCCAGAGGATGTCCAAAGCACACTGCTAACTGAGGACGTCTGTTCCAGTTCCTGTTCCAAGGATGTTCTAAGCAAGCCTCTTCCAGAGGACATCCAAAGCACGTTTGAAAGAACCTTTGCTTCCCAAGGGCATCCAGAATGCTTTGCTTCCAGAGGACGTCCAGAGCATGTCGCTTCTAGAGGACTTCCAGAGCGCGACACTTCCTGAGGATGTCCAGAGATAAACACTTCCAGGTGACGTCCAGAGTGCGTCGCTTCCTGAGGACATCCTGAGCACTATGCTTCCAGAGGACATCCAGAACTCTGCGCTTCCAGAGTGTCCTGAACCCTGAGCTTCCTGCGGACATCCAGAATGCTCAGCTTCAAGAGGTCGTCTGTTCCTGAGACCATGTAGAGATCATATGTTACCGAGACAGTCCAGAGGTCGTCTGTTCCCGAGACTGTCCAGAGGTCGTCTGTTCCCGAGACCATCCAGAGGATGTCAGAAATGCGCAGCTTTGAGAGGATGTTCAGGATGCTCTGCTATGAGAGGACGTCCAGAATCCTTCACTTTCTGATGTTCCCGTTTCATTCTGGTTCCTGTTCCAAGGACGTCCAGAGCAAGCCTCTCCCAGAGGACATCTGCTCCAGTTCTAAGGACATCCAGAGAGCGTTGCTTCCAGAGGACATCCAGAGAGCGTTGCTTCCAGAGGACATCCAGGGCACGCTACTTCCTGAGGACGTCTGTATCAGTTCCTGTTCTGGGGACGTCCAGAACATGCCTCTCCCAGAGGACATCCACTCTTGCTCCTGTTTTGAGGACGTCCCGAGCAAGCATCTTCCAGAGGACGTTCAGAGAGCATCACTTCCCAAGGGTATCCAGAATACTTTGCTTTCTGAGAACGTCCACCCCGGATCCTGTTCCGAGGATGTCGGCACCAATGCCTGCTCTGAGGATGCCCTTTATGGGTCCTGCTCTGAGGACACTGGATCCTGTGCTGCTCCGAGGACAACCACCCCTGTTCCGAGGACGTCCGTCCATGAGCCTGTTCTGAGGAGGTCTGTTCCAGTGCCTACTCCGAGCTCCATGCTTCCCAGTTTCTGGTGCGGTAGCATTGTCTCGATTTTGCCTGAGCAATTGGTGCATTTCTCCATTGCTCCTCATTTCCTGGATTTTGTGTTGCGGTCCCGTCCGCCCTGGATTCTCGTGTTGTGGTCCCGTCCGCCTTGTATTACTCGTGTTGTAGTCTTGTCCGCCCTGGACTACTCGTGTTTGTGGTCCTGTCTGCCTTCCCTGTGTGTGGCTGCGTCTGCTTCTGCTTCTTTGTTCGTGGCTGCATCCATGGTGCTTTATTTCTGTTGCGGTTCCATCTGCCTCTATGGGTTTTGTTTAACCAGTGTTAGCTTAGCTATCTGGCATTAGCTTCTCTAAGCCAGCATAGCTTTCCATGGCTTCTCCCCGCCCGGTATTAGCTTCTCCCAGATAGCATAGCTTCCTGTAGCTTCTCCCAGCTGGCATAGCCTCCCATTGTTTCTCCCATCCTGGTGTTTTGCTTATCCCTGCCGGCGCTGGCTGTCCTCTGCCGGCTTTTGTTTATTTTCCAGCTGACGTTGGTTCTCTAAGTTTTCCTGGGTTTGGTGTTATTTTCCCATTCTTTAGTTTGCTGGGTTCTGTGCATGATTCCCCGTGTTCGGTTAACTGCGTTTCCCTTGGTTCTGTTTATAGCTGTGTTTTCATGTGTTAAGGTTTTGTCACCTTTCCAGTGTTTTGGTTCTGTGTATTTCTAGATTCTGTTATAGCTGCTGAATTATTCCTGTGTCTTGTTATTATGTTATTTTCCCACCTCCTGGGGACTGTTTAATAATAAACTGTTATAATTTGAACTGGCACCTGCATTCATCTGCTCACCGTTTCCCCTTACCTCCACGCATCGTAACGGGAAGCAGGCTGAAGAAATCCTTATGGACCTCCAGGGGAAAGCAAAAGATGTTGTGAGGTTTGCAGTTCGTAACAGTAATCTTGACATTCAGAGTCACCCTGACGTGATTTATAGTGTCCTGAGGAGGCAATTTAGCTGCACATTAAATATTCTTATTTCCTTCCAGCTGTTCTACACAACATTGCCTAAGACAAGGAAAATCCCTTTGACTACTGGTGACAAAGCTGCTGACACTTCCACAGAATGTCTGCACGAACAGGGTAAGACACTGATTACCCTGCATTAGAGGTGATGTGCATGTTTATCTGTAACTGCCCAAGCAAAGACTTAGCCCTTACCTTTCGAATCCAAGCCTGTTGATAAGTGGTCAGCGGAAGAAATACTGGAAGCGTGGAATGAATATCATGCCGAAATGAGCTTTTCAACTGCTGAACCTGCATTCACTGGAGGGAGGTGAGCATTGCTGTAAACAAGGCAGAGGTTGGTCCTAGCCCAGTTAATAACTGTAGTGATACAGTGATACTGTAGTGTTTGTGAACCCTTTAGAATTTTCTATATTTCTGCATAAATATGACCTAAAATATTATCAGATTTCCACACAAGTCCTAAAAGTAGATAAAGAGAACCCAGTTAAACAAATTAAACAAAAATATTATACTCGCTCAATTACTTATTTAGGAAAACAATCCAATATTACATATTAGTGAGTGGCAAGTGTATGTGAGCCTTTGCTTTCAGTATCTGGTGTGACCCCCTGTGCAGCAATAACTGCAGCTAAACGTTTCCTGTAGCTGTTGATCAGTCCTGCACACTTGGAAAAATTTTAGCCCATTCCTCCGTACAGAACAGCTTCAGCTCTGGGATGTTGGTGGGTTTCCTCACATTAGCTGTTTGCTTCTGTTACGGTTCGCTTATATAAAAACTGGCGAATTTTATAGCAACCACCTGAGATACCATAGCAACACCACCGCAAAACCACAGCAACCACCTAACAACAACTTAGCAAGCACCTGCAATACCATAGCGACAACTTGAGATACCATAACAACACCACAGTAACCAAATGGGAAACCGTAGCAACCACCTAGCAACCAGTTAGAAACACCATAGCAACCACTGAGGAAATCACAGCAGCCACCTAGCAACACCATACCAACCACCTGGGTTATCATAGCAACCATGGGACAACTCCATATCAACATCATAGCAACCAAATAACTTAGCAACATCATAGACACCATTTGCCAAAACACCTTATTGACCATGTAGCGATAGCCTAGAAAGTGAAATCCACTTTAGCTGCACAATCATTCTGTGTTTCCTTCTGGAAAGGCACTTTTCTAGTTATTATTATCATTAAATACATAAAGCAGTAGTTAGATTTTACTGAACATATAACATTTTTAAATAAAGGAGCTGTAACTTCAGTTGAATTTTTGTTGAACTACAGTAAACTACAGACCTTAAACATGTGGAAACGATGTCTGCCATTTTAACATTTAATAAATAAAGAGATTTTTTTAGCAACACATTTTAAGGACTGAACTCTTATTGCTATCAAAAACACTTAAACTAAGCTTTAACTAGGCTATTACGGTTAAGCTAGCCCATTCCTTTAATCTTACTAAGGTCTAGAAATGAAAACGAAATCATTCAATCATTCCTTAGATAAACACATAAATCAGAACTAAAGCATGAACATTACCAGAGATCTAGAGGAGGCAGCAGGTCTGAGTTTGGGTGTTAGACAGAGCCATCATTTAAGCAAATTAGGAGGTTGGTAATGAGCTGCTCTAAGCTGATTAAGCTGTTAAGATTTTCTGTCTTCACTAAACGTCATCATCTCCAGCCACACCATCCCCGGGCCATGCCAGAGGGCAGTCATTCCAAGGACTTTTCCCACCCAGGACTAAAGATGCCAAAGAGACTGTGTGTCGGACTAAATAATGCGGATATGCATATTTTTTACTTTATCTTTTTTATTTATCTGTTAATATTTAATTAGTTTCTCTTTTTTAAGTATTTCTACAGACATATTTGAGTAGATAAACTAGTTTCATTCGTACATTTATGACCTAGGCCATCCAAACAGATTGGGTCCCTTTTTGAGTCTCAGTCCTAACACAGTTTCTTCCTTATAACGTTTAGGGATTTTCACCCTAGGCGTGATCAATTTGGGATTGGCTCTAGATATTAGGTTATGATCTGGAATTGTAACGCTGCTTTGAGACAATGCTCCATTGTAAAAAGTGCTATAGAAATAAAGCTGACGTGATTAACACCGATCCATCATTCTCAGGTCAGACTGGAAGAGTTAGGCATAATATCTATGTAAATATTTAACACATCATCATCTGTTAAATGAGCTGTGACCAGGTTTGCCTGCCCCATTTTCAGGCTTAGAAGCCATTCTCACACACACACACAACACACACAGAGTCCTTATTTGGTCTACTACAATCACACACGAAAAAAATAAAATAAAACAAAATAAAATAAAATAAAATAAAATAAAATAAATAAATAAATATATATATATATATATATATATATATATATATATATATATATATATATATATATATATATATATATATATATATATATGTTTTGCGTATTGCAAAGCAGCTATATTGTTATATATACAATATAGCTGCTTTGCAATACACAAACAAAGATATAAATATATATATATATATATATATATATATATATATATCAATATATATTATATATATATACACACACAACACACACACACACACACACCACACACAACACACACATATATATATATATATATATATATATATATATATATATATATATATATATATATATATTATATATATATATATATATATATATATTATATATATTATATATATATACACACACACATATACATACAATAATGCCTTGCCTAAACTTCAAGCAGATTATTGATCTACATCTGTATTGATCCCAGTCAGTTGCTGCGTTCACTTCCACAAGCATTTTTATTCGTATTAAAAACGCTAGAACTAAACTTTAACAAGCCTGTTACAGTTTAACTAGCCCATTTCTTTCCTCTTACTGAACACTGAAGAGTTAAAATAAAGTTCATGAAAGCATCCCTTAAATAAACACATAAATCAGAACTAAAGAGTGATAGTTACCAGAGTTTTGGAGGAGGCAGCAGGTCCGAGTTTGGCTGTCAGACTGAACACAAACAAAAGTACCTTTTGTTCCCTTTACAGAGCCCACATTTAAGCAAATTAGGTTGGTGGTGTTGAGCTGCTCTAGGCCGTGGACAGCTCTTTATTAACGAAATATAATAAAATCCTCACATCTTACACAAAATCTCCTGTCCCTGCAACTGATTTGACCATCTGTAGCTCCTGTAGATTTATTATTTAAGTACACAATCACACTAGCAGTAGAGTAGCAGAGTGAGGACACCTTCACACATTAGAGGCTTACTTGTTTTCTAAACGTGTAACATAAGAGTAAAGAATCAAACTATTTAATGTGATACAATTAAAGAAAAGCTTTGCAAACCATAACCTTGTTTACTGCAGCAATTCCTCTTAAAATGTTTCTAACACACCCATACAAAGATTTTATGCCTTTATTAAACTCTGATCCATCATTCTCATGTCAGACTGGAATAGTTTTCCATGCTTTTTCGACTTGCTTTGTGTGAACCGTCATTCTGACACCATTATGACACACACACATTTACATTTACTGCATTTAGCAGACGCCCTTATCCAGAGCGACTTACAATTGGTACAGTCTTACAATCCAAGCAATTGTGGGTTTTGGTCCATAGTCCAGTACCTTAATTGCTAGGCTACCACAGTCCCATGATGAGTCTTCGTTTGCTCTGTTCTGAAAAAAACTCAAACTGTTTTTTTGATCAGAATCAATTAATTGAATTGAATCAATTAATCAATTGAATAAACTACAGATACTAAAGCTGTGAAAATGATGCCTGTGATTTTAACATTTAATAAATCAAGAGATTTGTAGCAACATGTTTTAAAGGTCTCAAATAAAACTTATTAAAATATTATTTTTAAAGCAGAACACTTAAACTATGCTTTAACTAGAGTGTTAGGGTTAAACTAGCCTATTTTGTTCCACTGTCAGAAGTCTAGAAATAAAAAGAAATTCATGAAATCATTGCTAAAATAAACACATAAATCAGAACTAAAGATTGGGTTCCAGACTGAAAGACGATCGGACTGAAAGACCGAATATGGTAAACAAACGCCGCCATTTTTTTTGCTTACAGAGCCCTCATTTAGATACATTTGAATGGTGGCAATGAGCTGCTCTAAGCTGATAAAATTTCATGTCTTTATTAAACACGGATCCATCATTCTCAGGTCAGACTGGGTCAGGTCTTATATATATGTAAATATTTAGCACATTGTCTGTTTTTGGATTTACCGACACAACGCCCTAACTCCAATTTCCTCTGGATTTTACTACTAAATGAGCCGTGACATGGTTTGCCTGCCCCACTTTCATGTTTAGAAGCCATTCTGACACACACACACCAACTACTCTCCTTATTTGCTCTGTCGTGTGAACACCTCAAGCAGCTTATTGATCTAAATTGTATCTGAATTATATTGATCCAAATCAGTTCCTATTATCAGGAGTTCCACTCCCAATGCTAGCGGGTAGCGTCGACTTACTGTTCGGCTTGGGCACGTTCGGTGTGGCAATCGCATATGCTCCAGCGCTGATTTAGCGATGACATCGTTATTGGCGACACCTACGGGCCAGAGTATTTAAGTGCACATTTGGGCCCTGTCAGTCTTGCATCCTTAAATGATCCTGAGACCTCTTCCATCTCACGTGCGTTTACTCGCAGCATTTTGTGTTTTGATAGGGAAAGCAGGTAGATGGTGGGTGTCACGACTGTGGGAGATTGGGAGGTAAGGAGACGAATGCAGGTAATCTAACGACAAAGGATTTATTGAACAGCAACGCAAAAAAAACCAAAACTGACAGATGCCAAACTAAAGCGGGCTTACTGCAAAACGAGGGGTCCGAAGTGAACGAAGCGAGGTAGAGTAATCCAGCGCAGGACGCGCACAAACACGAGTCATCGAAAGCGGCAGAACCAGCAAAACATAAGTGTAATCATGCTTCCAGTCCTTGTGTAATTCCCTGCCATGCACATGAGCTAGGGCCCTGCTTAAATACAGTCTGTAACAGCTGCGGACAATCCATTTTAGGGCCCTAGCTTCTTCTTGAGCTAACATGCTCAGATAGGAAACTAAATGGTGTGGCGGGCTCAGATACGGGGTTGGCCGCGCCAATGAATTCAGGTACAAAGCTATCATGCTCAACGAAAGGGCGCGGTGGGCTTAGATACGGAGCCAGGTGGGGCTAACAATTCAAATACGGAACTAACAAATTTAGGTACAGAGCTAACATGCTCGGGCACGAAACAAAAAAAACGCAGCATGTTTGGATATGGAGCCAGGTGGTGCTAAAGGTTCCAATGTGGAACTAACGAATTCTGGTAGGGAGCTAACATGCTTGGCTATGAAACTAAAGGGCGCAGCGGGCTCAGATACAGAGCCAGGCAGCGCTAACGGTTCCAAAACAGAACCAACGACGTCAGGTACGCATCTGTACACTCCATTGCATAAATGGTGAGAAAGAAAAAATTCTGAATCTCTCAGCGTCAAAAATGAATCTGTTTCACTCAGGCCTGCACTGCCAGGTTAGAATATAACATGCCTGTCTCTAGAGTTGGGCTGAGGAGGACGAGGGGTGTTTGTGTGTAGATGTGTGTGGGTCATTAGCGTAATAAATTGTTCACAGCAGGGGGACTGAGAGCACAAGTTCAATTATGCAAAAAAGCCTAGGCTTAGCCAAATTAGTGATTACAGAGAACTAAATCACCAAAAAGTATGCCTATCCTCTCCTACTTGTATCTGCACTGGTACAACAAGTCGGACCTTTGCAATGGGTCCAACCTGATCCGTATCAAGGAAGGAGATGAATAGTCTCCATGATTGGTCATTGATTTCATCCAGTTGCCGCGCGTCTCCCCTTCCCCTAAGCCGGCATTACAATTTTGGTATTATTTGAAGTTATTTTACAGTTATTGTCTGTAAACCGCAACAATCTAACAACCAATGCCATCATCTATAACTAAATTTACCAATTTTGAATTATATAGCTAAAATAATTTACCATCCTCATCAAAATGATACCAGGCACCACATAGCTCTATTCAAACACAACAGCATGTAATGCATCCATTTATTTAGTTTGATATCAACCTGATTAAACCTTTAAAGTGTATCATTTTATGTTAGGATATTTTTGGATATTCTTTCTGTTATGTGATTTTTCTTTCATTTCCTATAGTTGGACACTTTAACTACAGTACAAAACATCCTTATAAATGTGTTGCCTTAACCCGAAGAAACATGATGCATGCTTTACATTTGTATTAACCTGTAGATAAAGAGAACCCAGTTAAACAAATGAGACAAAAATATTATACTTGGTTATTTATTTATTGAGGAAAATGATCCAATATTACATATTAGTGAGTGGCAAAAGTATGTGAACCTCTAGGATTTGCAGTTAATTTGAAGGTGAAATTAGAGTCAGGTGTTTCAACCAATGGGATGCCAATCAGGTGTGAGGGGGCACCCTGTTTTATTTAAAGAACAGGGATCTATCAAAGTCTGCTCTTCACAACACATGTTTGTGGAAGTGTATCATGGCACGAACAAAGGAGATTTATGAGGAGCTCAGAGAAAGAGTTGTTGAAGCTCATCAGGCTGGAAAAGGTTACAAAACCATCTCTAAAGAGTTTGGACTCAATCCACAGTCAGACAGACTGTGTACAAATGGAGGAAATTAAATTACCCTCCCCAGGAGTGGCCGACCAACAAAGATCACTCCAAGAGCAAGGCGTGTAACAGTTGATGAGGTCACAAAGGATCCCACGGTAACTTCTAAGCAACTGAAGGCCTCTCTCACATTGGCGAATGTTAATGTTCATGAGTCCACCATCAGAAGAACTCTGAACAACAATGGTGTGCATGGCAGGGTTACAAGGAGAAAGCCACTGCTCTCCACAAAGAACATTGCAGCTCGTCTGCAGTTTGCTAAAGATCACGTGGACGAGCCAGAAGGCTCGTTTTGTGGACGGAAAATAGACCAAAATAGAACTTTTTGGTCTAAAAGAAAAGCGTTATGTTTGGAGAAAGGAAAACACTGCATTCCAGCATAAGTACCTTATCCCATCTGTGAAACATGGTGGTGGTAGTATCATGGTTTGGGCCTGTTTTGCTGCATCTGGGCAGGACGGCTTGCCATCATTGATGGAACAATGAATTGTGAATGATATCAGAGAATTCTAAAGGAAAATGTCAGAACATCTGTCCATGAACTGAATCTCAAGAGAAGGTGGGTCATGCAGCAAAACAACGACCCTAAGCACACAAGCCGTTCCACCAAAGAATGGTTACAGAAGAATAAAGTTCATGTTTTGGAATGGCCAAGTCAAAGTCATGACCTTAATCCAATGGAAATGTTGTGGAAGGACCTGAAGCGAGCAGCTAATGTGAGGAAACCCACCAACATCCCAGAGCTGAAGCTGTTCTGTACGGAGGAATGGGCTAAAATTCCCCCAAGTCGGTGTGCAGGACTGATCAACAGCTACAACTGGGTTCTGTGTGTCTACTTTTAGGACTTGTGTGAAAATCTGATTATGTTTTAGGTTATATTTATGCAGAAATAGTGAAAATTCTAAAGGGTTCACAAACTTTCAAGCACCACTGTATCTATGTTACATTCATTCATGCTTTTGAATTAGCTTTGTTTGGGAGTGACTTCATTATTTAAAATGAGAAATTTGGATGACTGGTAGATCTAATGGTCTAACGATAGACGCTGGCTTTAAACTGTTCATATTTGTTAAATATTTGTCAAATTAACTGGTTTCCTGATTCACCACTCACAAAGAAATAAAGTGATGCCCCATTTATTTGTTAAAATTAATTTAAAGGTATAGCCATAATCCACTAAAGCCATAATCTTAAACTTAACCCAAACGACCACATTTAAACCTAAACCTAACCAAAATCACAGTTACCCTCAACTGTAACCCTAAAGCTATCTCAAACCATATGATAGAAACCTAAACCAAAACCCTAAACCTATCCCAAACCACAGGATCTAACCCTTACCTTAATGAGAAGATCTAAACCTTAACCCTAACCCAAACTACAGGGTCTAACCTCAAACTGTAACCACAGGATCTAGTCCTAAACAGTAACCCTAAATATCTTGATGCATACTCAATAATCCAGGTGAGAAAATCCCAGAAGTTGAATCAGTTCATCTGGACATAAGTTTTTGTGGGAGAAACGTTTTGTCATTCATCTAAGTGACTTCTTCAGTCTCAACTAGTTGGAAAACTTCCCCAATCTTATATACAGCACATTTGCATAATGACCGACACCAGCAACATTACATAACCCTGAACCTAACCCCAACCACAGGAAGTAACCCTCCGGTCCTTCTACCCTTCAAGGCTCAAGCGTGGCTTGAAAGCATGAGTCTCTCGCAGTGTTCAGATGGCAAAAATAAAAACACTGACTTTTTCAGTGTTTCTATAACTGGACTCATTCCCTCTTGGTTGTGTGCAGCCAGTGAGGTTTGTTTCTTTATGTTTATATTATGGTTTCTTTATGTTTATTACATTTAGTTAATGTGTGCTTGGAACTGAAGAAGCACGGAGGGAGTGATTAGTAGAACCGTTTAGGCTTCAAATGCTGCATAGATGGTGGCATTATGCTCCTGTTTTCATGCTGTTATGCATCATTTGCACACAGTTTTCTTGTAAAAAATAGCCTTTATGTTTACATTACAGTAGCCTAAAGAGTATTTCAGTCAGTTTGTTTTGTAGGACTTTAAATGGCACATGAATGTATTCCATCTGCTACGCAAAACCTACAGATCTGCTGCTTTCTGGTTTATCGTTTATGGCTTTCCAACTTTGTGAAACACCATTCCATCTGGGTGCCTCTTGAATTTAACTGTGACATTTACCATCCCATGAGCCTTCAAACCGTTCAGGATCTGAAGAACAGAAAGAGGTTTTCACTTAGTAAACGATTAAAAGGTCTCGATAGCTCTACGTTACGAGGAGGAACCTGTACGTCAGAGACCCACCTGTGCCAAGATTTGTGCCTCTGCTGCAGGATCATCCATGTCCTGATCCGACTGAATGTTCAGCCTCACGATCTGCTGCTCTTTTTTCAAGGCTGGGTACAGAAATACAAACGTCAAGTCAAGTCAAGTCAGATTTATTTATATAGCGCTTTTTACAATGGAGCATTGTCTCAAAGCAACATTACAAGTTTAGATTATCTCCTAATAACTACGTCCAATCCCAAATTGAGCAAGCCTAGGGCGGCAGTGGCAAGGAAAAACTCCCTAGTTCTAGGAAGAAACCTTGGGAGGACCAAGACTCAAAAAGGGACCCAACCTCCTTGGGCGGCGTAGATGATAAATCGCAAACACAAACACAGAATTAAACGTCACGCTAAAGTCATGAACACAAAAGAGAAACAGAGCATTATCTCACCCGAGTTACAGAAGAAAGGCATGAGTATGGTGCACAGATCATCGGCGAGCTCGCTGTTACTAAAGTAAGCACAGTTTTCTTCTTTCTGCACGTTATCAGGTTGTCCTGAAGCCCAGCCGACGACGGGTGCAGTGGTGTTGTCCGACCACCTCCAACCCAGGCTGTGTTAGGGACCACTGACATTACAGCTGTGTGTTCTGTATAGGTAGTTGGGTTGGCCAGGTCAGTGTGAACCTGTCTGCAATAGGTCAGAGCATCGTACCACGTCTTCATAGTAGAGTACAAAATGTACCTGGAGGCAGCCGGGTTTTTTGCTGTGAGAATAAGAGAGTCATGATTTTCACTCTGCCATGTAATTCTTAAACCTAAATGGTTCAATCACTAGAAGAGCCATCTCTCTTTTTTCTGTTTGGACAAATTTCTTTTGTTTGTGTATAAAAACATTTTCAATTCCAGCATGCAATCCTTATTTGCAGTTTCTACTGCCATTTAAAGTCCGATCGCTTTAACAGCCCGATGTCTTAGGAAATAAAAACGGGTGGATGGGTTCACAAAAACTTTAAGAAAAAAAAACTTGAAGGTGTTTAAGACAAACACTAATCGCCATAAGAAGGTTCTTAAAAGCAATTCTCGAACAAAAAATAAGTTTTAAATATTCTCGTAAGAAAATCTTCTTCTACAGCTTACAATAGAAGAAGCAAGACCCTTTTTGTAACCATTCTTTCAGTTATTAGTTTAATCCATTCAGAGGAACACCATCATACCATCAAAAATGTGACGGTGGAAGAAATAGCCAACAGGGAAATCCTCCTTGGAAAATACAATACTTGTGGTAAAAATACAAGAGATGAGGTAAAAAAGAAATCACTAAACTGCTTAAAAGTAGTGATGTGTCGATCACGACCGATCCGGCTCTAAGGGCCGGCTCTTTGAGATGAACGACAGGATCCGGTTCCTGATTGTGAGCCGGTTCATATATTTTTTATTTATTGTACATTCCAACACATTGCTGCTTATTAGACCTCTTGTTAGATGCTAAACTACATTTCGTTGCGTTGTACTTGTACATGTGTAATGACAAGAAAGATGATAATAAAGTTGAATCTAATCTAATATATACATACAGGGGTTAGCACATTGCACCAGTAAGGGCAGAGTGTGAAGGTTCAATTAGCAGGGTAAGAGCACAGTTTTGCTCAAAATATTGCAATGCACACAACATTATGAGTGACATACCAGAGTTCAGATGGTCTGATGAACATGAAAGTGAAGTTGAACATCTCCCATGGCCTGCACAGTCACCAGAGCTAAATATTATTGAGCCACTTTGGGGTGTTTTGGAGAAGCGAGTCAGGAAACGTTTTCCTCCAGCAGCATCACGTACTGACCTGGCCACTATCCTGCAAGAAGAATGGCTTAAAATCCCTCTGACCACTGTGGTCTAAAACCAGGTGTTTCCGTTTCATTGTCTAACCCATGTGTGTATACATATATATATATATATATATATATATATATATATAAACAGGTCAGATCATAACAGAAAGGAGAAGCAGGATCAACCCCTCAAAGATGAGATCCTTGTTTTTTTTTTTATGCCAATCTTCATTAAAAACTGTAACCTGGATGTTGCTTTTTCTTTTTTTGCACATCTTCATTTAGATTTTGTTGAGTGATGTTTGGTTGATGATGTCTTGTTTCCCCGTATATAGTTGCAAATTTACAAATAATACACATAATCAGAGACCTGAGACCAGATTGGACCTGTAATTGAGATGGGTCTTCGTTTTTGTATTTTATTTTACTGTGTTCCATTGAGTATATAAATAAAAACCATATTAATAATAACAAACATTGGATATTATGTGTTTTTACATTAGTAATTCATTTTACACATAATTTGGTAATAAAGTAAGCTACAAAAAATCTAAAGGCCACTTGGGAGCCAAAAGAACCGGCTCTTTTTAGTGAGCCGAGCCAAAAGAACCGGCTCTCTGAAAAGATCCGAAATTCCCATTACTACTTAAAAGTGTAAATTTCAATGCTTACCTTCTTCACCACTTACAGCCTAAAATTATTGTGATTCTATCGTAAGGTTAAGAAAACATTTAAGAACATAATGTGAATGTAGGGTGAGATTCCTCTTCTTTACCGCTAGGTGTCGCTCCCCGTTTTCGTCATTTATTAGTGAATATGTGCTGCTCTGAAAGCAGAAAGTTTCAGTTATTGGTTGTATATTACACTATGTAACACAAGTTTTGTTCCCAGCTTTTAATGTTATATTCCAATTGCTTATGTCTAAAACAAATTAAAAATTGCTTACATTCATCATAAACTTCGCTTTTGTGATCACGGCAACGAAAATTATGAATTTTTATTATAGAAACAGGTCACCAACAGGCATGCCGAAGTATGCTTTGTAGGCCTCACACATCTTAGCAGATGCTTCCACAGAGTACTTTTTCGCTCTTGTCTTTATAAAATGGCCACATACATAGCAAAATGCGTCTGCTGGATGTATGCAACCTCTAAAAATGGTCAATCTTTATTCCATGCAGTATGAAAGTACAAGAGTGTACTCAGGATTCAGCAGAGCAGGACTGATCACCCGGTAGCAGAGTAACACACAATATATACATTTGAAAGTAGTGGTCCTTCCTAAGCTCCTCCTGTAATGGCTGTGGGGTGAAGTGTGAACACTGTCCTTATCAGAATCTGAATAGAGAATGAATTCACACCTGCCTGTCTAGGTCAGTTCCCCTTTGTCTGTGATGGCTGTTGCCCACTTACTATGCAATCCCAATCAGTTAGATCATGTCTCTCCGTCTCTCAGGAAGGGCTATAGTGGCCCTATAGAACTGTAGTTATACAGCTACCTACAATTCTGTACAGTCCCAGAAAGTTCTAGAAACTTCTGGACAGTTCTAGAAACTTCTTGATAGTTCTCACAATTCCAGAAGCTTCTTAAGTATCTTGAAATATGGCGAATATCCTTAAAAATAGATCAATTTCAAAATATCATTGTGCTGACCACAAAAGCAAAGTTTACAGGGAATAATAACTTTTTTCTATTCATTTAGGGTACAAACAATCAGGAAAACACACTTAACAACTGGGTACAAAACATTTTTTGTTCATCATCCAGTAAATATCGCTATTCTTATAAGCCATCCTTGTTTAGTTTTTGGTTAAAAGTGTTCTTAAGTGTATAGAAAGGTAAGTAAAGAGAATATTTTGTTATTTGTAATAAATTACATGCGTTATTTTCATGCCTGTTGAGAAAGTTTGGCTTTCTGCAAAGAGAAAGCCACTGCTCTCCAAAAAGAACAATGCTGCTGGTCTGCAGATCACGTGGACGAGCCAGAAGGCCATTGGAAGAATGTTTTGTGGACGGATGAGACCCAAACAGAACTTTTTGGTTTAAAAGAAAATCGTTATGTTTGAATAAAGGAAAACCCTGCATTCCAGCATAAGAACCTTATCCCATCTGTGAAACATGGTGGTGGTAGTATCATGGTTTGGGTCTGTTTTGCTGCATCTGGGCAGGACGGCTTGCCATCATTGATGGAACAATGAATTCTTAATGATATCAGAGAATTCTAAAGGAAAATGTCAGGAACTGAGTCTCAAGAGAAGGTGGGTCATGCAGCAAGACACTGACCCTGTTTAAATCCTCAATAAATAAATGACCAAGTATAATATTTTTGTCTCATTTGTGTAACTGGGTTCTCTTTATCTACTTTTAGGACTTGTGTGGAAATCTGATGATGTTTTAGGTCATATGCATGCAGAAATACAGAAAATTCTAAAGGGTTCACAAACTCGCAAGCACCGCTGTAGGTGAGGTTACTGGTGCTGCAGCCACTATGTAGTATACACAGATTTCTGAGTCTACTGGATATATGAACAAAGATTGGCAAGTTACACATGTTAGCAAGGCAAATTAATCAAATGGGTGGGAAGCAATCCAGAAAGTTACTGAAACAAAGAAACAAGTGATTCTCAGCCATTGCTGATTTCAGGTTCAGAGTCTTGACAGAGTGGAGCAGGTCACAGGGATAGTAGTACGATGAGGAATCGTACGAATAAGCAGTTACCTGCAGCAGTGAAACTAGCAGATCCAAGTAGATAGTATACTTAAGCAGCAGCCTACCTTACCAACCAGAGGAAGAACCTATGAGAATCATAAAGCAAGTTTCTCATGAAGGAGTGGAAGAGGTTGGTGATTAAGGATGATATTTTGTATAGGCAAGTAAGAGATAAAGTGAGAGGACCCTTTTACCAGCTGGTGTTGCCAGAGAAGCTTTGAGGCCATGTAAAGTTTGCGCTTCATGATGATTCTGGACACTTTGGTGGGAAATGCACATTTGCACTGGTCAGAGAAAGATTTTTCTGGCCTCTGATGTTCTGTGATATCAAGGCATGGTGTGAAGTGTGAGAGATGTTGTCTCAGAAAGACTCCTACTACAGATCTCCGATCCCTTCTAGTCAGCATCCATACTAATGCCCCTCTTGCTAAGCTCATCTGTGATGATTTCCTGACTCCAGAGGAGGATTTGAGAATGTTCTGGTGGTTACAGACCACTTTTCACACTTTGCTCAGGCCTACCCAACGAAGGACCAAAAGGCAGCAACAGAGAAATTTTCCATGCAAGTCTGGTTTCCCTGCTAAACTTCATGCTGACCAGGGGAGGAATTGAGAGTACAGTGGTCAAGGTGCAGGCTAACAGGCACAGTAAAGACACACACCTCCCCTTACCAACCTTGGGGGAATAATACCACATAAAGGTTTAATCCTATATCCATGAACATGCTGAGCATGCTTCCTCCATGCCTCAGCCCACTGGCATGAATACATTGATTCACCTGACCCAAGCTTATAATTGTACTCGCCACAACTCCACTGACTACATGCCCTACTTTCCCATATTCAGCAGACACCACCTTGTGTTTGGACTGACAGCAGACTCTGATCATTGACCATTCTGAGTATGCCAGAACCCTCGGTCTCTCTCTCTGGATGTCTCAAATATGCTTGCAAGCAAGTCAGCTCCTCCTCCAGATGCTCGAAGGAAGCCTAGATGCAGCATTATGGTTCAAAAGCAAAAATCTGAGTTTTCACCAAGTGACAGGGTTTTAATCAAGGTCTGCCACACGGAATCCAGACAGAAGCTTGTGAGGTGGAAAGGGTAATCCACCAGAATCTCATGACCCAGTGCATGTTCCTTCCTCTAGAACACCAGCAAATGGAGGAAAGTGAGGGGGTTGAACAAGACTCTGAGGCATGTGACAGCAATGAGGACATTGTGGAAAACTGGGAGGCACCAACTCATCGAGATGGAGCAGAGGGGAATATAAATCTAAGCATTTAGCTGTGGTAGCCTAGCGTTTAAGGTACTGGACTATGGACAGAAGGTCCTGGGTTCAAATCCCACCTCCACTAAGCTGCCACTGTTGGGTTCTTGAGCAAGAGCTTTATCCCATAATTGCTTGGATTGTATCATTTGTAAGTCTCTGGATAAGGGCGTCTGCTAAATGCTTAGATTTATTTACCTCTAGGTGTCACTCCCTGGTTTTGGTTTTGTTTATTTTTGAATATGTGCTGCTCTGAAAGGAGTTTCAGTTCTTGGCTTTATATTGTCAAGATAAGAGATTGTTTGTGTCATCCAGCAAATAATCCATCCGTGTTCAGTTTTTGGTTAAAAGTGTTATTACAGAGAATATTTTGTGAGAAATTACATTTTTATACTTGTTGATAAAATGCTTGCGATTGAACATTCCTTCATAAAGCAGCATGGTTGTGATGCATTAGTAGTTATGTTCTGTTAAATATGGCAGTGTATAATGCTTTACTTTGCTGTTAATTGTTACTAAGGTGTGTGTGTGTGTGTGTGTGTGTCAGCAAATAGTCATTGTGACTTCTTGGCAGTATATTGTGGAGGGGAGGACGGCGCAATTAACCTCTGCAAAGCTGCTGCTGTTGGTCATAAAAGTACTGAAGTTCAAGTTCATGTCCTATCTCCACGTGAACAAGGCTGATGCTAATAAACTGCCACTGCGGTGCTGCATCAATGAACACTGGTGGTGTGCAGCCTCCCTCCTGTTTTCTAAAATACACAATGCAGGGGAAAGTACCATCAGAGGGAGAGGTGAACACAACTACCACTAAACAAGGGTTACATTAATGTTAGAATTGTTCTTAAGTTTTTTTTTTTTAAAAAGGTCATCCTTAAGAAGTTGTTTGAAGAATACCCATTTTTCATAACTTTTTTTCTTAAGAATGAATCCAGTTCCTGTCTTTTAACTGCGGAACGTGTAACCATAAACAGCTGGTCACCTCCATCAACGCTGCACATCTGTGAGCAGATCACTCGTGTTTTTAGCTGCATGTGTCACATACTTGCGTATTTCCATGCAGTTTATTTAGAACAATTCCCTTTATATTTACATTACAGTAACCTAGAGAGACTATGTGACTATGGGAGGTCCCCTTCGGTCAGTGACCTGTTCCACAGAATGTAATGCAGACGTTACACAGCGCGGACCTGTAAGTACGTTACACCAACGTACAGCACAAAGTTTATGTTTTAACTTTTACCCTTGGACCAGGTGAAAAAACATTTATGGGATCTAACCAAATCTGAATTCTTATCGTCAGGTGAGCATTGCTTTTAATAGAATGTGAATAAAATGTCGTTACTCACCATCATAGCACACGTAGGCGTAAGCATTGCTACACGGGATATCGATCCAACCCTTAAAATAGTTACTAATTATGGCACATTCTGTACTTGTGCTCCTAGAATAGGGTTCACTTGGCACCCAGAAAGTCACGGCGCCCAGTGTCTCATTTGTCATGGACCAGCGAAATGACCTGTACAGTCCGATCCGAGCAGGGGAACTGAACAGGTTGTTCTGAGCTTCAGTTTGGAGGCGGGTCAGGTCGATGGTAGCCAGGTCGATGTAGTTGGTTCTGCAGTAAGTCTGAGCATCGGCCCATGTTTTTGGTGTTAGGATCAGCTTATAAATTTGAGGGACAGACCGGGCTGGGGCCGGGGAGCCTGTGGACCAGATGTTTATACAGACCAAGTTACATTCGCTTACTTTTCATGTTTCAGCTTTTTTTGTGGTCCTGCTTGCATTTATAAGAAGTACAAGAGTGAGCACAGGCACTTCTGCTGCTCAAAGCTCATAAAACAGAATCTATCCTGCATATCAGGCCTGCAACACGTTTTGAATGCAGCTTATGTTGCTCTAAAATCTCAGGGTACTTTTCTGCATTGATGCTGAATCACAGAAGTGGAAATGAGCTTTAGCAAGGGCCCTGACCCGACCCCATACCATGCCAGAGCCTGGCTTTTGGACTTCTGTAATAATATAATAACAGTCTGGATGGTCCTTTTCGCCTTTGGTCCACAGCACACGGCATCCATTTTTCCCAAACAAAGATTCGGATTACTGTTTCATCTGACCACAATACACATTTCCACCGTGTGGTGGTCCATCCCAGAGTCCAGAGAAGTTATAATAAAAAAATAAATAAAATGGACGCAGTGTGCTCCAGACCAAAAACGAAAAGGACCATCCAGACTGTTATTATATTATAGTATTATTATAGGAGTCCAAAAGCCAGGCTCTGGCATGGTATGGGGTCGGGTCAGGGCCCTTGGTAAAGCTCATTTCCACTTCTGTGATGCAGCATTAATGCAGAAAAGTACCCCGAGATTTTAGAGCAACATGAGCTGCCTTCAAGACGACATCTTTATCAGGACCGGCCATGCATTTATCATTGAGACAAATCAGAAAAAGTTATGACTGAAATACATAAATCCCTTCTGGTCTTTCTTTGAGGAACATTTTCAATAATTCAACAATTTCAATCATTTTCACACACATTTGTTGACAAACCTTTGCTCATTAAAGGCTCGGCATTTATCGGATACTGCTTCTGTACCAAATCATGATTTTAATCACCTGTTTGAAATCACTATTATTTTGTTTTTTTCAATTAGTTACTAGCCCTAAACTGCCCCCGTCCCAATTTTTTTGGGAATCTGTTGCAGGCCTGAAATGCAGGAATGGATGTTTATTAACAAATGAAATGAAGCTGACCAGGAAAAAAAACAACATGAAATATCCTGGGTTCCTACTTGCAATTAAATAAAAGTCCAAGTACATGTAAGGAGCACTGCAATTTTGTTTCTTTTAATTGCATTTCCCATACTGTTCGTTTTTCTGATTTGGGGTTACACTACTACTGCTACTAATAATAATAATAATAATAATAATAATAATAAATCATCTAAACAATAATAAAAAAGTCCATGAAGAACTGATCTGATCTCTTACCGGAGAACAGGCTCCGATTAAACATTTCACATAAAAATCGGACTCGGTGTGAAAAGGCTGTAAGAAGCAGTCTCTTACCTGTGAGCATCAGGAGGATGAAGAGTCGCTGCTCCATCACTGATCGGTCTTCTACTGACACACTAAGGAAATAAGAACCAGGATTGGAGCACCTCTCAGCCCTCGTACCCCCAACAGCTTCTCCTCTAAAGCAATGTGTAATGCTGTTACACAAGAACACCTTCCGACTACAGAGACTCACCAAGGGAATGGGAGATTGTCCTTTAGAACGAAAGAATCAAGTCCAGTGCTTTGACAGAACATACATTTGTTTGCATTTAGTTATCCATCAGATCCCCTTATCCAGGGCGAATTACAACTGAATCTTATAACGCCTTATAAAGTGGGATTTGCACCCAGGACCTTAGTTTTATTCAGGCGAAATGGTTCTATCCTAAAATTTGAAACTTGAGCTTAACAGAGGAACATTTCTGTTAAATTACAGCCATTTTTCAGCAGTATTACGCTTTTATTCTTTAAAAAAAAACGTTCTATTGTAAGCACAATTGTGACTGTATAAATTAACAGCCAATTTTGACGGTATAATAATAAGCTTTATTAATAATATAGCATTTTTCCAAACAACATTTTACAAAGTGCTTTACACAAGATTAAAAATAGTGTTAAAAAAAACAGTCCAACAGTAGAATGAAATAAAATAGAAACATTTAAAAGTGCAGACAATGAGTGTATGTAAACTCTAACCTGATAAAACATTAGCAAAAAGCTAACCTGAGCAGGAGCGTCCTAACCCTCCTCTCAAATGTGTTAGGATCCAAAGGTTGCAGCCGTAATGAGAAAATTATTCCATTCCACTCATTTACCGAGTTGTCATGTTCCTGTCAGCTGATCTGAGAGCCCTCGGTGGAACGTACCTAACAATCATGTCACTGAGGTACTGGGGAGCCAAACCATGGAGGCATTTAAAAACCAGAAAAAGAATCTTAAAATTAATTCTAAATGATGCTGGTAATCAGTGCAGCTGTTTGAGGGCCGGTGTGACGTGTTCCCTCTTTTTACCACTCAGGATTCTTGCTGCAGCATTTTGCGCCCTCTGTAGGTTAGAAATGGAGCTCTTTGGTAGGTCAGAAAGAAGAGCATTCCAGTAATCCAGGCATGACCACACAAAAGCATGTACAAGTTTCTCACCATCAGCCAGTGAGAGCACGTTACACACCCTGAATACATTTCTGAGGTGGAAGAATGCAGTTTTACAAACGTTGCTAATGTGGACCCTGAAACTAAGATCACTGCCGAAAATGACCCCCAGGTTTTTGACTGTGCTTTGTGATTCTAAAGAACAGGTCAGTGCGTGGTCCTTCACGTCACCGTTACCAGTAACAGTTATTTCAGTTTTATCCTTATTTAGATGCAGACAATTATGACACACCCAGGAGTAATGTCATCTAGACACTGAAGCAGGGTGTTGATAGATCGATGAGGGTCAGAAGCTAAGGACATATACAGTTGTTTGTTATCTGCGTACTGATGAAAGGAAATATTATATTTGTTCATTATTCTGGCCAATGGTAGCATGTAAGGATTTAACAGCATTGGTCCTAGAATGGAGCCTTGTGGCACTCCACATGACAGAGGGTGATGCTTGGAAGCAGAGTTTCCAAGTGTAACATAGTATAGAGAAAGCAAGTGTCCGATTGGTGCAAGAGTGTTCCTCAAATAGTTTTCTATTTTCATCCATCCCCTGGAATGATTCATTTTATTTTTCTTTCTAACTAATATATACAACACACACACACACACACACACACATACACACATACACACACATACACACACATACACACACATACACACACATACACACACATACACACACATACACACACATACACACATATACACACATATACACACACAATGCATGTATTGAAACAATTTGGCAATACAGCATTTTGTCTGTTACCCAGTCGGATGCCTGAAACAAGTTTGTTTTCACTTTTGCGATAAGCATTTGTGTTTTTATGAAGGTAAAGTATGTGTTCCAAATCCTTTTTTGTAGACAATGCTGAATTTTATCAGTTTTTTCACCCCATACTGATAACAGACAATAAAATGAGTTTAGTTATTTAGGCTGAAGTTACAATGAAAGGCATGTTTCCTAGTATTTTTAAATGTTGTTGAAGTCCAAGTTTAAACCAGCCGCTAGATTGCTCAGGCAGGGTATCTCTAGTGCCGGTCCCAAGCCCGGATTAATGGTGAGGGTTGCGTCAGGAAGGGCATCCGGTGTAAAACATTTGCCAAATCTAGTATGCGAGTTCATAATAATTTCACCATACCGGATCGGTCGCGGCCCGGGTTAACAACGACCACCACTGGTACTGGTAGCAAACAGGGTACCGGCGGAAATTGGACTACTGTTTGTCGAAGACGGCGATGGAGCTTCCAGGTAAGAGATGGAGAGGAAGACCAAAGAGGAGTTATATGGTTGTGGTAAATGAAGATATGCAGGGAGTTGGGGTGAGAGTAGAGGACATGGAGGACAGGGTGAGGTGGAAACGTTTAACTCGCTGTGGTGACCCCTGATAAAGGGAGAAGCCGAAAGAAGAAGAAGAAGTTGAAGTCTAAGTTTACCTGCCCCAGGTTATTGTATCTACACTGTAAAAAAAAAAAATCCGTAAAAAACCGGTAAAAAGACTGGCAGCAAAGTTGCCAGTAGAAAACCGTAAATTTACTGTAACTTACTGTCATGTAATTTTACATAGAAAAACCGTAAACAGATTATGGTAAAAAACCGTAACAAAAATAATACTTTCATTTTTATAATAGCTTTTATCTGTCATTTTAGCAGTTTTTGCAATTAAACTATAATAAATGTATGTAATTTTACAGTTACTTTGCATTTTTATGATGGTTTTTAAATGTAATTTTAAACATTTTCACAATTACAAAATTGCAAAAATATTTAAAAATACAATAAACCTAGGTAATTTTACAGTTAATTTTCTTTTTATAATGTTTTTAATGTAATTTTAGCAATTTTCCAAATTAAAATTGAAACAATGTTTAAACATAATAAAATGTATTTAATTTTACAGTTAATTTCTTTTTTTGTAATAGTTTTAATATAATTTGACATTTTCACAATTATAAATGAAAAATAAATATTTGTATTTTAATATATGCATGCAATTTCAAATAAATTTAGTGATTTTTAATCTTTCATTTTAGCCTTTTTAACAGTTAAAAATTTCAAAGTATGTAATTTCACAGAAAATGCATAAGATAACATTAATTCTTATAGTTTTAGTCATGTTTTGAAAATAAATAAAAACAAATTCTATCTATTACTTCATCCAAACACCATGTTAAAAAAAAAATGGGTCTTATGTTTTCTAGTTTGTTGGTACTATGTTAACAAAATGGCTAAAACAAATTATATTTCCAACAGAAAAGATTTATTTCCGCACTGAAGTGCATACATAAACTCTTTATACATGTATAACTTTGTAAACTTCATATCTTAAAACTGTATTTTACTAAATAATCACATTACATTGCCAGCATTATAATTTTACAATGCTAAACAATAAAACATCTTTAAAACTAGATCTGCATTTCCTGAAAGAATTACAACGGTGCTTGAAATGTGGAAATCAGAAAGAATGTGGGATATACTTGGTGTCTACATACTTTTGGCCTTGTTGGTTTGTGTGTTTATGTATATGTATTGTGTGTGGTGTGTTGTCTTTTTGTGTGCGTGTGTGTGAGTCCTGCGTAGGGTTTGTGTGTGTCGTACAAGGAGTGTGTGGCTGTATCCTGCGTAGAGTGTGTATGTGTTGTCTGTGTCGTACGTGAGGTGTGTATGTGTGTGTCCTGCGTAGAGTGTGCACAGTGCCTTGCAAAAGTATTCGGCCCCCTTGAACTTTTCAACCTTTTGCCACATTTCAGGCTTCAAACATAAAATATGAAATTTTAATTTTTTGAGAAGAATCAACAACAAGTGGGACACAATCATGAAGTGGAACGAAATTTATTGGATTTTTTAAACTTTTTTAGAAATAAAAAAAACTGAAAAGTGGGGCGTGCAAAATTATTCGGCCCCTTTACTTTCAGTGCAGCAAACTCACTCCAGAAGTTCAGTGAGGATCTCTGAATGATCCACTGTTGACCTAAATGACTGATGATGATAAATAGAACCCACCTGTGTGTAATCAGGACTCCATATAAATGCACATGCTCTGTGATAGTCTCAGAGTTCTGTTTAAAGTGCAGAGAGCCTCATGAAGACCAAGGAACACACCAGGCAGGTCCGAGATACTGTTGTGGAGAAGTTTAAAGCCGGATTTGGATACAAAAAGATTTCCCAAGCTTTAAACATCTCAAGGAGCACTGTGCAAGCGACCATATTGAAATGGAAGGAGTATCAGACCACTGCAAATCTACCAAGACCCGGCTGTCCCTCTAAACTTTCAGCTCAAACAAGGAGATTGTGTCCCACTAGTTGTTGATTCTTCACAGAAAATTACAATTTCATATCTTTATGTTTAAAGCCTGAAATGTGGCAAAAGGTTGAAAAGTTCAAGGGGGCCGAATACTTTTGAAGGCACTGTATGTGTAGTGTGGGTGGCGCATGTGTATTTGTGGTGTATCTTATGTGGAGGGTATGTGTCATGTGTGTACCGTGTGTGTGTCATGTGTTATTAATGCATAATGTATTAATACATGACTAAATGTAAATAATAAATTATTAAAAGTTAAAAGTTATTAAAAGTTCTCACCTTTACTTTATCCAACAACGGTGATTGACAACTTGCCTTTACCTCAGTTTGGATAATGCAGTCAACTTAGCTGGAATCGGCGCTTCACCTGTTGAAAGAATATATGAATAAATTAAAAGCACTTAAGCAAAAGAAAAATTATGTACTAGTTAAAAGCTACTTGCCATGCATTATTTAATCAACTAATGTATTACTCTGGTCAGTCAGGTAGATATTTCACAATGTTAGTTAGATACAAGTAACCCAATAGCATAATGCACAAGACTTTGCACATTTCATGAGGAGATTAGCATTAGCCCAATGGCTTAGATGAGTTTAGCAGCAAACGGCTTTCTTGTTTTACACGATTCATGTTTTTCACAGCCTGCGCAAGAACATTTTCTTTTACATTTAATTATGTTCTTACACAAAAAAACACTTACTTTGATATAGTATGTTGTTACTTGATGTTGATCATTCTGATTTGCTTTGCCCAAATTACCACACTATATACAAAGCCACTCACTTGCAAAACGAGTATTAACACACCTACACAGCAAATCGAGAATGACTTGTCAAATCTTAAACTAGACTTGAATACACATTTCATTACTTTCATTTAATTTGTTATTATCTGGCTGGGTAGACATTAGGCTGAATTCAATGAGGCACACTGGCTAGCTAACCATGGTCAAATTGGATTATATGCAAAAATCCAAAGTTTAAGCGATTTATGTATACTTTATATATACCGGGTTAAACTATGCAACATTTCTAGAAATAAGTATAAAGTTTAAAAAACTGGATAAAATACCAACCTGTATGCGCCGAAGAAAAGTTCTAGCTAACGTTCTGGAAGCTTCTGGCGGGTAAATGGTTCACTGCAGAGCTGGGGTTCCTTCATCAAGCTCTCCGCTCACTGACGATCCGGTTTGTGTCTGTAAAATTCTGTGCCTTGCCAAACTCCGTTCTCATGTTACGGGTCCTTTTTATATTTCCCTTTTTAGTTCGTTTGTAAAAGTAAAACCATCAATTAACTAAACTTCTTAATCGCTTTTCATTTAAGTTCCCGGATTGAAATGAAGTGTGTTGGCGCCCCCCTTAGAGTCACAGACGCATGACAGGCAGGTTTTAGGGGTAAATGTGATGTGGAAAGTCATGTTTGATGTCCGAATTTATTTCACTATTAAAAATGGAAAAAGCACACAAGAAATAGAGCAATTTAGTGACAAACGTGACAAAAACCCATGAGCACAGGTAGGTCGGCACAACGTCTACGCGACGCTTGAAAATACATCGGAAAGACATCAATATAACATATTTCAAAGAGGCACGTCACAGCCGAAGCATCGCAGAGACTTCCTGTAGATTTGTGCTGGGACTTAGTTTGATAAAGTTAAAAAAGAAGGTGCTTTTTATTTTCACTACAGAAATTACTGAAGAAAGGTTCATGCTCTTGAAGTAAAATTAAAGTTGGACTTGTTGGATCTTTTTTATTTGTTTGTTAGTTGAGAGAGTGGGGCAAGATATTTTAAAATTGTGCATGTCATAAAAAGCTTGAGAATCATTGCCACAGCCTAAGCACTGGGTCCAAGGCGGGAAATCGCGACGCCAGTGTTTACACTGCATTTAAATAAAAAAAACCAGGAACTACTGTAAATTAACAACAAATCTATTTTATTTAACAGGTATATACAATTACCGTTATTATACATATTGTCCGTTAATTTACTGATTAGTCATGTCATTTTACTATTAAAACCCGTTTCATATAAAAACGGTAAATTCGTGTTGAATTAAAAGGAAATTCACCGTTTTTTGACAGTTTTTTTTTTTACAGTGTAAATGGTTTCCTTTTGTATTTCCAGATACAGCAAATTTGCAAATGATTTAAAATACCTTACATACAATAAAGCAAGAAATGATTCACAAGATGTACACAAACTATTTTGGTATTTTGAATTCACATTTCATTGTAATGAGACATGGTATTTTGGAAAGTTTACAAAGCAGAAAAACAGCTTGTGTACAAATATCTGTAGCTATGCCTGTCAGGAAAGGTTGTGTAACCAATTAAAAAGGTACTTAGCTGTTAACCACTAGCAGTATTATAAAGAGGTATTTTCCCGTACAATTCTGCGACAGTAGGATACAGTAGGAACCCCCCTTCCAGGTCTTTGTTGTTTTTCTTTGTTTAAACAATGATTCCTATGAATGAACCTATGGGCTGTCCTGATGCTTTAGCATGCGGTGCGTGTTAGATTTGTTAGACTGCGTGTTAGATTTTTCTTTCTGTGTTTTATCAGGTCTGATCTGGTGGTTAAATAAGAATCAGATAATACTCTTAATGTCACCCGAGACCAACCCTGCCAAATTTCATGGCTGGAGGGCGAAAACTGTCCTGCCAGGTACCGCTGTGCCCTCTGTGGTACTATGCAAACAATGGACCTAATAATCAACGAAACACGCACAGAACTGAAACGCGCTGCTGCTTTGGAACGTACAGTTGTTGCTGTCGCTCGATTTAAAGTCATTTTGCGCTGTCGTTTCTGATTTTTCGCTCTCGTATTACAGATAGTGCTGTGGCTCCATACTAATGGGTGTAATTTCAGCTCGGAAGTGCCCGTTTGTTTGAATGAGAGCGGCTGTGAGTCTGTGGGCGTGGCCTGCGAGTGTGTGTGTGTGTGTGTGTGTGTGTGTGTGTGTGTGAGAGAGAGGGGAGACACAGCGTCTGTCCTCAGCCATGTTTAATGTAAACTCTGTGTCAGACCTGTCAAACAAAATAATTAACCTGTCGCTTATCTGAAAAGCTTGTGTCGGAGAGGACCCCTTGCTGATCGCTCTGGCCTAAAAAACGTGTGGATTGATGAGAAAATGGCCGAGTTATGACAAGTGAAAAACGACATGAAAATGAAAGTGAATGAGAGCCTTATCAGTACGTAGTCCCGAACAAATCGTCGTAACTCGAAAAATAATTTGCTGAACGACGAGATATTTGGATGTGTCATGAAGGGGAAGTATGTCTGCCATTTGAAGTTTAAATGGAGTTTCTAGGTGAAAGTATAATGATTGTACACACGTTTGTTCCGCGAAAAAGTGACTGAATGTACGTGTACAATGTCAGTTTCAAGCGATTTTGGACCTCTCAAACAAATGGTCATAACTCGAAAAATATGTAACCAATCAATAATCTGAAAAGTTTGTGTGAGAGAGGACCCCTTGCTGATCGCTACGATCTAAAATGATGTGGATTGACGAAAAAGCCTCAAAGTTATGACAGGTCAAACACAAATGAAACTTTGGATAAAGCCGCCTCGCAGTTCCGAAAATTAACATGGCTGTCAATGAGGGAAGTTTTAGTCCCTAGTCCCTAACAAATCGTCATAACTCGAAAAATAATTTGTTTAGCGATGCAATCTTTTGATGAATTATGAAGGGGAAGTATCTCTACCATTTGCAGTTCAAATGGAGTTTCTAGGTGAAAGCATCAGGGTTTTAGACACGTTTGTTCAGTGATAAAGTGCATTAATCGATTTTCACTCAAGGCTAGAGTGTGCCACTGTACCTAGTGGCATAGAGAATGAATGGAGTGATTTTTAAAGAGTGCTAGAAAGTGTTGAAAGAGTGCAACCTGAGGGTTGTTGGTGAACCCAGGTCCGAGCATGCCGAGTTTCGTGTTTGTAGGTCAAAAATGGACCGAGTTACGGCAGTTTTTTAAAAAATCCCATGCAAGTAAATGGGAATTTTTTTCGCACAAATGCGAGTGTAGCGTGCGAATGCAACAACATTTCTCTTAGCTATGAACAAGCACACTTCTCCGGAACATGCCGGACGTTTTGGTGTTTGTCCCGTGTCGATATCTCGAAAACTGTAGGAGGAGACACGCACCGAAAATCAGGTGGAAAACTAAAAATCGAAAAACAATAAGCCCGTAATCCATCACATCTTTCTGTGTTAATAATAGTAAAACAAAACAAGCATTACTAGGCTACTAAAACATCTACAATAAAATATTAGGCACAAACAAAGAGGCAATATCCACATTAACACACAAAATTTTTTGGTTAGCTGTGTAAATGGTTTTCAGTTTTGACTTAAAAACAGTGACACTTGGAGAAATTTTGAGGAAAAACTTCCCACATGATTTGAAGCAGCACCTGCTAAAGCCGAGTCATTATTATTGTGATCATTATTATGTTGTGTCATCATCATCATTATTATTATTATTAATAATAAATACTCAAGCAGTAGTTAGATTTTACTGAACTTGCATTTTAAGTAAAGGAGCTCACATTCATAAACGGGAGTTTAATCACGGGACTTTTATTATAGAAATCACTCAGAATCAAACTGAACGTAACTGACATTTCTGTTCTGAGACGACAGATAAACTGAATAAACTCAAACTACAGACACTAAACAGCGCCTGCCATTTTAACATTTAATAAAATCAAGAGATTTTCAGCAAAAAGTTTTAAAATGACTCAAATAAAAATATTATTTGTATAAAAAACACAAACTACGCTTTAACTAGCCTGTTACGGTTGAACTAGCCTATTTGTTTCCTCTTACTGAGCTCTACAGATAAAACTGAAGTCATTAAATCAATAATTAAATAAACACATAAATCAGAATTAAAGAGTGAACATTACCAGTTCTAGAGGAACCAGCAGGTCCGAGTTTGGCTGTCAGACTGAACACATTAAACAAAACTCAGTTTATATTGTTTAGAGAGCCCTCATTTAAGCAAATTATGGCGGTAATGAGCTGCTCCAAGCTGTGGACTTACTACAGCTCTTTATTAAACAAACATAGCCAATAACATCTTACACAACATCTCCTGGTCCTGCAACTGATTTGACCACCTGTAGATTTATTATTGAATTACAATCACACTAGGAGTAGCAGAGGGGATACGTTCACTCATTTGAGGCTTGCTTCTAAACGTGTAACATAAGAGTTAATGATCAAATTATTACATACGATACAATTAAAGAAGAGGTTTGTAATCCATAATACATAATTTCCTGCATTCATTCCTCATAAAATGTTTCTTACACACGATATTTCTTGTCTTTATTAAACACCGATTCATCATTTTCAGGTCAGACTCAGAGAGGAGGCGTGAAGGTCGTCGCCATATTGGTCCAGGCAACTTCTCATAATTCTCCAAATACGGTTTTGGAAAAAAAGATGCATGATTCAGGTTTAATAAATAATAATATAATTAAACAATAATAGTAATAGATTAGCAAGAGTACACAGTATATGTAGTATAATAGTAATATAATATAGTTTTCACTATTTTATATACTGTAGTATACCACCATTTATACTTATACTATCTTTCCTGTTATTAAATCTATTCTTTCATTAATTGTATTATTTATTAGACTACATCTAATTGTATTTATAGGCTAATAATATGCTGTACTGTATATTACGAAACCTACAAAACGTACCATATAGCCTACAGCTACGCTACACTAACTAGCGCATTAAGGTTAAGCATAGCCTTTTCCTCTTACTGAGAAATGAAAACGAATTAATTAAAGCATTAATTAAATAAACACATCAGTCAGAACTGATGGAGGAACCAGCAGGTCCGAGTTTGGCTGTCAGACTGAACACTAAACAAATGCTGTTTTATTGTTTACAGAGCCCTCAAGCAAATTAGGAAGGTGACAATGAGCTGATAAGGTTTTACGTCTTCATTAAACATCGTTCCATCATTCTTAGGATAAACTGGACGAGTCAGCTGACAGATGTATGTAAATAGTTAGCACATGATCTGTTTTGGATTACCAGCAGGACGCCCTAACTCCATTTTCCTCTGGATTTTCCTAATAAATGAGCTGGGATAAGGTTTGCCTGCCTCATTTCCAGGCGGGGTGTGTGTGTGTGTGTGTGTGTGTGTGTGTGTGTGTGTGTGGCAAACGTACACACAGTCCTTCTTCGGTCTATCCTAAGAAGACCTCAGTGAGTTTATTGATATAAATTGTATTATTCCGAATTCACCTTCTAACGTTTCACAAGCCGATGGAAGAATTAGATACATCTGTTCAACTGCTCATTAACACAGTCTAACCAGCCAATCGCATGGCAGCAACTCAATGCATTTAGGCTTGTACACATGATCAAAACAAGCTGCTGAATCAAACCGGGCATCAGAATAGGGAAGAAAGTGGGTGAAGTGAATCTCAAATCACAACGTTATTCTACAGCTGTTGCTTTTATTTCCAGTGAACAAATAAACAGATGTAATCACATCATAGATTACATTTATTAATATACAGTTACCTTCCAGTTATCTTGTATTACAAGGCAAACACAAACTTGAATTGTTTACTTACACATTCAATGCCAAAAAGGTTATATATATATATATATATATATATATATATATATATATAAATAAATATGTGTGCGTGTGTGTGTGTGTGTGTGTATGCAAGACTACCAGTGTTGAAGAAATTACTGAAAACAAGTAATCGACTACAAAATTCTGGGAAATATAATCCAATTACACATTATTTCTCTACAGAATTACTCCCTAATAAAAACATATTATGTGTTCTAACTGGTGAGAGCAGTGAGAATAGTCGAAAGTCATTTAAATGCTTTTTTAAAAGTTTTTTTAAAAGAAAATTCATCTTCAAACTCAAATCGTTGTTTGCATGGAGATTTCTGGGGTAGTTGCAGCGATCTTCCAGCAGTTGTCACCAAGGTTTTGAGCATTTCAAAACGGCGAATCGTTTGGCGAATGAATCAGGAATCATTTCAATTTTTCGCAAGTGTTTTTTGTTGTTGTGGTTGTTGTTGTTAATCAACTGTAATCCATGAAAAAATTGTTTACATTTCTGTAATCCACTTTGTACTACGTTACCCTGTACACTGATTATTGTTGATTCCCTGGCACAGAAACCCAGCCTCAACGCAGAGTGAACTTCTCGAAGACTTTGTAATCTTCGAAACTCTCGAATATTACAAATTCTCTACCAATTCAATATCAAGAAAATAAAATAATAACCATAACTCAGTAATATATGTGGTACTATATCGTTCTCAGGGGTGAAAGTAGTTAAATTCTTGCCGGTACCATCACAACCTTCATATTGTTAGCTTCATATTGTTCACCTTCATGTCTAACTAAATGAACAAACAGGTATTTTAGGAATACAAGACGTTTTTTCTACCAAGCTCCTATCCACACCAGTCCAGTGCATATATCACACACACATGATCCTCCCTGAACTGTCATCACACCTGCTTTGTTCTTACTGTACAATCAAGGATAGTCGGCTTGGCCAATTTTTTCTTCCCTGCCTTTACTAACAAGTTTTTTTTTTTTATCACATGCTAATTAAACTTCAGACTTTTATTTAAACTGTAAAAATCTTTTTTTTACAGTTTTGAGGTTATATCCATCTACAGAAAAAAATCATATCAACACGTTATGGGCCAACCTGCGTTAATTCACTTTCTGAATATGGAAACAGAAAGCACAGTTGAACAAGGGAGAATAAATAATTAAAACTATTGCCGATTTAAACAAATAATGCATGTTTATTTGGAGGGGGTGGCTAGAGAACATTTTGGGGGGCTATAGCCTCTCTAAAACAGGTCTAACGACGTCAGTGGCAGAACCTACACCCAACTATTCATTTATATTCATTTATATTCAGAAATAGTTATGATAACTCCTTATTTAACATGCAGTGCCTGTTTACTGAAGTGTTTGTTATTTTCCATGTAACCGAGTTTCCGAGTTCCGACCCACTTTCACCCCTGAGTGTACTACGTTCTCATCCTGTACTCATTAAGCGTCATAGTAACACTAAGAACTAAGAACTGATGCATTCCAACCTGGATTTGAATTTTAAACTCACAGTAGTCCTGCTTGGTTTTTGATGTAAATAGGTCACTTAGATAATGTGGGGAAATTGAAAGCCAGTACGGCATTTGGTTGTGCATTTAAGAAACAAACGTGGTTGTTTTTTGTAGCCAAACATGACTCTCCCAACAAAAGATCCCTACTCAGACTAAACTTAACTAAGCCAGTAAATTACAGGAGTACAGGTAAGCGCTGTCTAATGCCCATCCGAACAACGTCCGTTCACTCTAACAACTGAGGTCTTGAAATGATTACAAATTACAGTCGGATATAAAACTGTATATGAATGCGTATTTCACTCCGCATCAACTACGTGCATAACTAGGAGCTACCTTACGCATTGCGTTACGTGAGGTCACTTTAAGGAGTTGCGATTTTGTCTGCCCAAGGTTTGTACCCTACTTAAAAGGTGATCCTGCATCCCTTGCTCTGGAAATTCATGTTTCTATAACTGGACTCCTTCCCTCTTGGTTGTGTGCAGCCAGCGAGGTGATTATTTATGTTCATATTCTATCGTGTGTGTTTATATTTTGCTTCTAGTGTGTGCGATCCTTAATGTCAGCTTGCAACCGAAGAACCACGGTATGGTGATTTCAGACGACCCGCTTCACAGGACATAACGCAGATGTTACCTCACACCTGCGGTCAGACCTCCGGTTTATCATTTATGGTTTTCCAACTTTGTGGAACACCATTCCGTCCGACTGCTTCTTGAATTTAACTGTGACGTTTACCATCCCGTGAGCCTTCAAAATGTTCTGGATCTGAAGAACGGAACAAGATTTTTATATTAAGTAGTAAACTATTAAAATGTTACGATTTAAGTTATGAGGAGGAACCTTTGTTAGAGACTGACCTGCTCTAAGATATGTGCCTCTGCTTGAGGATGATTCACGTCCTGATCCGACTGAACGCTCAGCCTCACGATCTGCTGCTGCTGTACGGGCACGACTGCGTACAGAAATACAAACACACAACAACACACAACACGGAATTAAACGTCACGTTAAAGCCGTGAAAACAAAAGACGAAGCGGAGCTTTATCTTACCCGAGTAACAGAAGAAAGGCATGACTTTGGTGCACAGATCATCGAAGACCTGACTGTTACTAACGTACATACAGTTTTCTTCGAGCTGTGCGTTATCAACTAGTCCTCCTAAGCTGATACCGGGCCCACTGTAGTCGTCCGACCACCTCCAGTTGTCTCTGATCAAACCAATCCAAGCTTCTACAGTGATCACTGTGCTTATAAACATGTGTTCTGTAGCGTTTGTTGGGTTGGCCAGGTCAGTGTGGAACACTCTGCAAGAATTCAGAGCATTGTACCAGGTCTTGGAAGAAGAGTAGAAAACGTACCTGGAAGCACTCGGATTTCTCGCTGTGAGGATTAAAAAGTCATGTTAATTGGTAAAAAAAGAACTGGGAAAAAGTTATGAATTCTTATCATCAGGTGAGCATTATTTTTAATAAAATAAGAACTTGAAAAAAATTGTCGTTTCTCACCATCATAGCACACGTAGGGTTTAGACCGATAGCATTGGTAATCAGTCCAAACATTCTGACCTGGAATAAATGCGGCACATTCTATATTACTGTCCATAGGCGTGGGTTGACCTAGTGTCCAGAATGTCACGGCACCCAGAGGCTCATTGGATATGGTCCAGCGCCATGGCCTGTACAGTCCGCTCCAAGCAGGGGAACTGAACAGGTTGTTCTGAGCTTCAGTTTGGAGGTGGGTCAGGTCGGCAGCACTTGCGATGGTAGCCAGGTCGATGTAGTTGGATCTGCAGTAAGTCCGAGCACCAGCCCATGTTTGTGGAGTTAGGATCAGTTTATACTTTCGAGCAAAAGACAGGGCCGGGTCCAGGAAGCCTGTGGACCAGATGTTTATACAGACTTGCAACATAATTACATTCATTTATTATTCGTAATTCAATAATAATTCAATTATTCGTAAACATGGCATTAGTTTCCACTGCTATGCAGATGATACACAGCTGTACATATCAGCCAAACCTAACAATCAACAAAATTGAGGACTGTGTAAAGGAAATAAAAGATTGGATGTCATTTCATTTTCTCTTATTTAACTCAGATAAAACTGAGGTTCTATTAGTGGGGCCCAAGGCTGTGAGAGACAGGTTGGCTACATCTATCCTAAATCTAGATGGCTGTCCAGTATTGCCCAGTCCGTCTGTAAAAAACGTATGTGTCATATTTGATTTAGATCTCTGCTTTGATGCGCAGATTAGCAGAATCACTCGAATTGCTTTCTTTCAATTACGTAAAATCGCTAAACTTCGAAATATCCTCTCTTTAATGATGCAGAGAAACTGGTTCATGCGTTTATGGTTGGATTACTGTAACGCCTTACTTACTGAATGATAAACTTCAATTAGTTCAGAATGCAGCTGCCCGAGTGCTAACTCCAACTACAAAATTTGATCACATCACTCCTGTTCTATCATCACTGCACTGGTTACCAGTTAAATTCCGCATTGATTACAAAATACTTCTTATAACTTATAAAGCTCTACATGGCCTGGCCCCACATTATCGGAGTGAACTCTTAGAGTTTTACAATCCAACTCATCTACTTCGTTCGCAGGGTGCAGGACTTCTTTTAGTTCCTAGAATTAAAAAAGTCACAGCAGGGGGAAAGGCTTTCTCATACATGGCCCCCCAACTATGGAATAAACTTCCCACTTTAGTTCAAGACTCCAACACTCTCCAAAATTTTAAGTCTAGGCTAAAGACATACTTATTTACGCAGGCTTTTGACTAGATTTAGACCAGGATGCATGGCTTGGGTCACTGGGGCCGGAGTCTGGAGTCATGTCTGGCCTGCCTGCCTTGTCCGTTTCTTCCTCATCACTGTTGCCCTAGGTTTGCTCAATTTGGGATTGGACGTAGTTATTAGGAGATAATCTAAACTTGTAAAGCTGCTTGGAGACAATGCTCCATTGTAAAAAGCGCTATATAAATAGATCTGACTTGACTTGACTTGCAGAGTGCAACTACGACGTGGGGAATAGGGAACTCCTAGCCATCAAATTGCCGTTTGAAAAGTGGCGACACTGGTTGGAGGGGGCTAAATATCCCTTTGTGGTCCTTACTGACCATAAGAATCTAGAATACTTGAGGGCAGCCAAGAGACTCAACCCACAGCAAGCCAGGTGGGCACTATTTTTTTACCCGCTCTAACTTTACTGTTTCTTATCGTCCAGGGTGAAAGAACAGGAAAGCTGACGCCCTGTCTCGACCCTGGGAGGCCGAACGCGAGAGGGACTCACCCTTTACTATCCTGAGACCAGAATGCAGAAGGCCCATCCAATGGGAGGTCTTGGATGAGGTAGGCCGTGTGCAGGCCGGGAAAGTTTGTTCCCTCCACGTTACGAAGGGATTTGATTAGGACTATTCATGAACACCCTAGCTCAGGGCACCCAGGGAATGGCAGAACCACGAAACTAGTAAAAAACAGGTTCTGGTGGAGGGGTCTGGAGAGGGAAGTCAGTGAGGTTGTTAAGGCCTGCGCCGTGTCCACGGTTGCCCGCGGGATTATTAACACCACTATCGATACCCAATCGCCCTTGGTTGCATATAGGTATAGATTTTATTACGGATTTTCCCAAATCACAGGGCAAGACGGCCATCTTGGTCGCGGTGGACCGTTTTTCCAATGTCGGTTAATTCCCTTGGAGAAGTTGCCCACCGCCTTGGAGATGGCTGAAATCTTAGTCCGCTATGTATTCCGGTATTATGGTCTCCCCGAGGACATTCTGTCGGATCGGGGACCACAATTCACCTCACGGGTCTGGCAAGAATTTTGTAAAAACCTGGGTATTATCGTGAGTCTCACCTCAGGGTACCACCCACAGTCTAACGGGCAGACCGAGAGACTCAATCAGGAAATCGGAAGGTTCCCAAGAACGTACTGCGCCACCTCTCAGCATGACTGGACGTGCTACATACCCTGGGTGGAATACGCACAGAATTCACTAAGGAGAGCCTCCACCAAACTAACCCCATTTCAGTGTGTCCTAGGCTATCAACCACCCCTCTTCCCATGGTCCGGTGCTCCATCCATGGTCCCGGCGGTGGATTTCGACGCAGTGAACAAACCTGGGAGGCGGCGCATGTCCGGTTGCAACGAGCCATTCGACGGCAAAGCTTGAAAGCCAACCGTCGTCGGCGTGAAGCTCCTGATCTGAGGCCTGGACAAATGGTATGGCTGTCCAATCAGTCCCCGGTTTGTAGGACCTTTTCGGATACTTAAACAAGTAAATGAGGTAACATATTGCATAGAATTACCAGCGTTGTATAAGATTGCACCCACATTCCATGTCTCATTGCTAAAGCCAGTTTATCCATCCTCCTCCTCCCTGGTCCAGTCGGCGGTGACCGAGCCCCCTCCTCCGTTGGACGTGGACGGTCTCCCCGCTTATAGCGTCAAGAGACTGCTGGATTTCAGGCGGCAGGCTGGACGCATCCACTATCTGGTGGATTGGGAGGGAGGGCTATGGCTCAGAGGAACGTTTTTGGGTACAAGCAGGGGACATCCTCGACCCCTCCCTAATCACAGAGCTCCATCAAGCGTTTCCCATGTGTCCAGCTCCCAGGCTGCAAGGGTGTCCTAGGAAGAGGCAGTCAAGGGCAGCGAGAGAAGCCCGTCAGGCGGTTGTTATTTCTGGTTATTCCATGGTGTTATTTCCTGATTGGTTCAGTCAGGAAATAACACCATGGAAGTGGAGGAGGACGAGCAGGAGATCCGGCTGGATGATCCTCAGTTGGAGGAGAACATCTGGGTGGATAATAATAATAATAATAATAATAATAATAATAATACCTAATTATCTATTAGTATTTTCATGAATGATATTATTATTACTGTTATTATTTAAAACTAGTATTATATGTAGTAGTATTTTTATTATTGATATTATACATTTGTAATACAGCAGTATTTCTATTATTGATATTATTATTTTTAAAATACAGTTATTATTATTATTATTATTATTATTATTATTATTATAAATATTTCTGAGTTTATTTACATGCTCATATCAAATAATGTTCATAAAACATGCTTTGTTTTTACTGTCATGGATTGTATTTTGTATTTAATCAGTACCTTCATATCAGATAAAATGTGTTTTGGAGAATTTATATTATATAGTTCACCTGAAAGTGTTTAGATTAATAGATATTAATCAAATGCTTGTGAAAGTGAGAAACTGGAGTGTTTCTGTAGCACTTTAAACAGTGAATTTATTGGACTAAACATGAATAATTAAAGATAATTCCTGATATGACGATTAGATGTGTGATTTATTTACTGCTACTGTTAAATATTGATCTGATTGATGAACGTGTGATCGATAAATGCTGCTGAAAGGTGTGATTGGACATAAGTCTGTGAAGCCCTGGGCTTGGTTACATGCTGTGGCTTCATCGGGGCGCCTCTATGACACGTTACAGTGTGCAGGCTGCTGATTATGAAGTCATAATGAGCTGCTGCAGGTGAGTGTATGCACGCTCACCTTTCAGCTCAGAGAGGATCGAGTCGTCGAACAGAGCAGCAGCAAATATGAGTTGTCTCTTGTGGTTCTGGCCCAAGGCCCACCAGAGCGACTCTGAACCCGAGCAGGAGGAGCCCAGAGGGGGCAAGAAAACGAGAGTGCGGAGGAAGAGGAGGTTTAGGTGGAGGAGGAAGAGGAAGGTGGATGGAGCCAGGAAGCCTGAAACACCTGAAGGGGGCTGGAAGACCTTTCCTCAGGAGAGTGAAGCAGAGGCCGAGAATGTTAGAGCGACCGTGGATGTCCGGCTGGATGATCCACAGGTGGAGAAAGAGAAGGCTCAGGCCATTACAGCACTCAAGGACATCTGGCTGGATGATCTTGTGATGGAGAAGAAGGAGGAGGACAAGGACATCCGGCTGGATGTTCTTGTGGTGGAGAACATCCAGGACGACTGGGCGGAGAAGGAAATCTCCACCTCCCAGGGTAAGGATTTCATGAGAAATAACACTGTGATCTGCAAAGCAAAATAATTTCTCGTCTAAAGGCGTTTTCCTGAATCGTTCTGCTTCCTCTTTGCTTCAATCAGGAGATAATACCGTGGAGGTGGAGGAAGAGGAAAAGGACACCCAACTGGATGATCCTGATTTGGAGGAGGAGGAGGAGAACATCCGGCTGGATGTTCTTCTGGAGAAGACAAGGACATCCGGCTGGATGATCCTCAGTTGGAGGAGGACGAAGAGGAGGACATCCAGCTGGATGATCCTCAGTTGGAGGAGAAGGAGGAGGAGGAGGACGACGACATCTGGCTGGATGTTCTTCTGGTGGAGAAGGAGGAGGAGGACGAAGAGGAGGACATCCAGCTGGATGATCCTCAGTTGGAGGAGGAGGACATCTGGCTGGATGATCCTCATTTGGAGGTGGAGGAGGATTACACCCAGCTGGATGATCCTCATTTGGAGGAGGAGGACATCCGGCTGGATGTTCTTCTGGTGGAGGAGGAGGACGAAGAGGTAGGACATCCAGCTGGATGATCCTCAGTTGGAGGAGGAGGAGGAGGACATCTGGCTGGATGATCCTCATTTGGAGGTGGAGGAGGATTACACCCAGCTGGATGATCCTCATTTGGAGGAGGAGGAGGAGGACATCCGGCTGGATGTTCTTCTGGTGGAGAAGGAGGAGGAGGAGGACATCCGGCTGGATGATCCTCAGTTGGAGAAGGAGGACGAAGAGGAGGACATCTGGCTGGATGATCCTCAGTTGGAGGAGGAGGAGGAGGAGTAGGAGGAGGAGGAAGACGTCCGGCAGGAAGTTCATCTGGTGGAGGAGGAGGACATCAGGCTGGATGATCCTCAGTTGGAGGAGAAGAACGAAGAGGAGGACATCCAGCTGGATGATCCTCAGTTGAAGGAGGAGGACGAAGAGGAGGACATCCAGCTGGATGATCCTCAGTTGGAGAAGGAGGACGAAGAGGAGGACATCCAGCTGGATGATCCTCAGTTGGAGGAGGAGGAGGAGGACATCCGGCTGGATGATCCTCAGTTGGAGGAGGAGGAGGAGGACATCCAGCTGGATGATCCTCAGTTGGAGGAGGAGGAGGAGGACATCCGGCTGGATGATCCTCAGTTGGAGGAGGAGGAGGAGGAGGACATCCGGCTGAATGATCCTCAGTTGGAGGAGGAGGAGGAGGAGGACATCCGGCTGAATAGGATCCTTGGACCTAACCAGGGTCATGCCCTGTCACGCTAAGGGAAACTGAATCTTGTCGCCATCTTGTCGCAACGGGTAGGCTCCCCGCCTAACCTTCACCCTTGCGCCTTTTTTTCCCGCAAACTCAGTTCTGCAGAGCAGAGCAGGGATCAGGCAGCAGACAGACCAGCTTAACCAACTGTCTGCTGGTAGCCATGCACCGTCACCCAGAACTCATGTTATTGAAACTGTGTCTGTTACCTGCATCTGCCCTAAACGTAAACGCTCTCAAAAAGTCTGTTTTAATAACCTCATTAGTATAAACACAGATAGCTGCCACAGAAATAACAACCTTAGACTAAAGCTAGGATTACTTAACATTAGATCACTTACAAACAAAGCAG
Source organism: Ancistrus triradiatus (assembly GCA_025084515.1). Lineage (NCBI taxonomy): Eukaryota > Metazoa > Chordata > Actinopteri > Siluriformes > Loricariidae > Ancistrus > Ancistrus triradiatus. Next base: position 10,143 of record JAJAGP010000151.1, on the reverse strand, counting down.
TAATTGTCAATGAAATGATCACTGATAAACGCTTACACGCTCTGTGTCTCACTGAGACTTGGATTAGACCTGATGAATATTTAGCCTTAAATGAAGCCTCACCTCCTGGATACAGTCATGCTAATCGCTCTCGTCCTAATGGTCGGGGGGGGGAGGCATAGCCACAATTTTTGACAAAGACTTAGGTTTTACAGCTAAATCCCATTACAAGGCTAATTCTTTTGAAATACTGATTCTTAATGTGACTGATCCATCGTTATGGAAGTCAAAACCACACTCTTTTCAGCTTATCACTATTTACCGCCCGCCTGGTCCCCATTCAGAATTTCTTCAGGAATTTGCTAACTTTCTTTCCTGCTTACTACTGCCTAAAGATAAGGCTTTAATTGTAGGTGATTTCAATATTCAATTGACAATGAGCAGGATCCACTTAAAATTGCTTTCGAGTCCATCTTAGAATCCATGGGTATCACTCAGAATGTGATGGGACCAACCCATCGCTGTAATCATACTTTAGATCTAATATTAACATTTGGTATCAATATAGATAACCTCGGTGTTTTCCTGCAAATTGATTTGACTTCAGATCACTATCTTTTAGTATTTGAGCTATCTCTAATAAATAAAATCCTTCTGCCTCGTTATCACACCAAGCTCACGATCACATCTGCTACTCCAGCTGCGTTTATTAAAAACCTACCAGACTTGAAATTTAATACACCTACAGAGATAAATCATCTTGAGTGTGTAAATGACCAATTAGAATGTGTGCTTCGCTCAACCATGGACACGGTTGCTCCTGCTAGGGTCAAACGCATTAGGGGGAAAAAGGCTAGCACCATGGTATAATGACCACACCCTTACCTTAAAGCAAAGAACACGCCATCTAGAGCGCAAGTGGAGACATAGTAAATTGGAGGTGTTTAAGATTGCTTGGAGGGACAGCATGGCAGAGTATAAGCATGCCCTCACTAAAGCTAAAGCTGCATACTTCTCCTCAGTCATAGAGAAAAATAAGAATAATCCAAGATTACTCTTTAATACAGTCTCCAAATTAACTAAAACCCCTACAGAAAGTGATTTCATCACTTTCTTTAATGATAAGATAGAAAACATTAGGCATAAAACTCGATGCTCATCACATCACCAAACTATTCAGCCACCTTCCAGATGCAGCACTAGTGAAGACATCTGTTTAATGAGCTGTAAATCAAGATTAGAATCTTTTACCCCAATTACTAATACTGAACTGTCTGCACTGATCAGCTCATCTAAGTCATCAACATGTTTATTAGATCCAATTCCTACACATTTACTCAAAGAAGTAATATCTAGTATTATAGAGCCACTGTTAGTTATTTTAAATTGATCCCTTACCTTTCGTTATGTGCCCAAATCCTTTAAGTTTGCCGTTATCAAACCACTGATTAAAAAAGCCAATCTTGACCCTTGTGTGATATTTAATTAAAGACCAATTTCAAATCTACCATTTCTGTCCACAATCTTAGAAAAAGCCGTCTATCAGCAGCTCTGCAGTTACCTCCAAAGGAATGGTATTTATGAATCATTTCAGTCTGGCTTCAGGCCCCATCATAGTACTGAAACAGCATTAATTAGGGTACTAAATGACTTGTTAATGTCCTCAGATAAGGGATGTGTTTATTTTCTTGTTCTGTTAGATTTAAGTCCAGCATTTGACACTATAGATCATGATGTTTTACTAAACAGACTAGAAAATACTGTTGGTATTAAGGGATTAGCACTTTCTTGGTTGAAATCCTACTTAACTGACCGGTACCAGTTTGTTCGTATAAATAATCTAAGGTATAAGCTCTCAAAAGTGAAGTATGGCGTGCCTCAGGGGTCAGTGCTTGGCCCGCTTTTATTCTTCTGTACATGCTGCCACTAGGCTCAGTTATTCGTAAACATGGCATTAATTTCCACTGCTATGTAGATGATACACAGCTGTACATATCAGCCAAACCTAATGACAGCCTTACAATCAACAAAATCGAGGACTGTGTAAAGGAAATAAAAGATTGGATGTTATTTAATTTTCTCTTACTTAACTCGGATAAAACTGAGGTTCTATTAGTGGGACCCAAGGCTGTGAGAGACAGGTTGGCTACATCTATCCTAAATCTAGGCGGCTGTCCAGTATTGCCCAGTTCGTCTGTAAAAAACGTAGGTGTCATATTTGATTCAGATCTCTCCTTTGATGCGCACATTAGCAGCATCACTCGAATTGCTTTCTTTCAATTACGTAAAATCCCAAAACTTAGAAATATCCTCTCTTAAATGATACAGAGAAACTGGTTCATGCGTTTATAACCTCAAGGTTGGATTACTGTAACGCCTTACTTACTGGATGCTCTAGTAATTCTATCAATAAACTTCAGTTAGTTCAGAATGCAGCTGCCCGAGTGCTAACTCGAACTAGAAAATTTGATCATATCAGTCCTGTTCTATCATCACTGCACTGGTTACCAGTCAAATTCCGCCCTGATTACAAAATACTTCTTATAACTTATAAAGCTCTACATGGCCTGGCCCCACATTATCTGAGTGAACTCTTAGAGTTTTACAATCCTGTCGCCCTAGGTTTGCTCAATTTGGGATTGGACATAGATATTAGGAGATAATCTAAACTTGTAAAGTTGCTCCATTGTAAAAAGTGCTATATAAATAAATCTGACTTGACTTTAGAGTCAGCATGTTGCTCTTGATGAGCTTTTCTGCCCGACAACCGAGCTTTGATTGGTCAGCCTGATTTTAACCATGCAGAAATTAGAACAGGTTCGGATTAAACATAAAAATCGGACTCTGTGTGAAAAAGCTTTAAGAAGCAGTCTCTTACCTGTGAGAATCAGGAGGATGAAGAGTGACTGCTCCATCATCGATCGATCTTCTGCTGATGCACTAAGAAAATAAAAACCAGGATCAAAACATCTCTCAGCCCTCGTACCCCCAACAGCTTCTCCTCTAAAGTAATGTGTAATGCTGTTACAGAAGAACACCATCTGACTACAGAGACTCACTGAGGGAATGGGAATTCTTATTTCTGTGCTTTATCAGATCTGATGTGGAGGTTAAATAAGAATCAGATTATAATCTCCCATAACACACTGATCCCAGCTTTAAATAAACCTCTCATGAAATTCCCTCACATCGCTCTGTGTTAATAGAAGTAATAATAATATGAATAATAATAAAATTTAAGTGCCTTACCAAACACCAAAACACTTTAAACAAGCATTACTGCAACCATAGGTACTTTGATACTGTAATTGAGTATTTTTTTTATGTATCTGTACTGACTTCTGTAGCTTAAAACTTTTTACTTTTACTCACTACATTTCAAAATAAATATCTGTACTTTTTACTCATGACTTTTGCTTTTATGAATCTATTTATTTTTAGGCAATTCCAGTCAGGCACCTAAATAAGTGCCCATCGGATCCTATGTTTATACTTGCCGCATTGTAAGTGGCATGAATTGCTTTAAAAACCTATCTAATGTTTTTAAGTTAAAAAAAATTAATAGCGCTCCAGTTTAGAGTCTTGTTTGGGTTAAATATCATGATTTACTGCATTACTGAATGTTGTTCAGTTATGAGAGATTTAGCAGCATTTATTTTTTAAAAATCTAAAGTATTTTTGTATATGTTTAGTTATTGAATCCTTCTGAGGCTGAGACTAGGCTGTCCTATTTCGAAGGCTCCTTTATATGCAGCTGAAAAATGTGCCCTTTTGTTCCATGTCTTAGTTTTTATTGGCCTTTGCCATGGTCTTTGCACCCTTTGAATACTGGGGAAGTTTTCCAACTGGGTGAGACTGAAAAGGAGTGAGACGTTTCTCCAACGAAAACCTTGTGGAATTTTCTTACCTGGATTACAAAGCACGCATCAAGACACTTACTTTCTAACGCGTTTCTCGATCCTGTACACTTTGAAGTCGATTTCTGACCCTTAAGGCCTTTTCACACTGAATCCGATTTTTATGGATGAAAAAACAGCATGTCACATTTTGAAAAAGAACACACACACATAACTCCGTCCTGCTGCGTAAAATGTTTAATCGGAGCCTGTTCTAATTTCTGTTTGGCTAAAATCAGCCTGACCAATCAGAACTCGGTCGTCGGGGAGAACAGCTCATCAAGAGCTTTTAGGATGAGCAACAGGCTGACTAAAACATGGATATTAAAGAAAAGATCTGGAGAATGATGGTGATAAAGCTCACAGGGTCTGGATGGAACCGTTTTCTTCTTTACCTAGGTGTCTGATCATGCTCACAAAAAAACACAAACTATAAAAAGCTAAACTAATCTTTACTTCTGTCTTTGTTTTATTAAGCTGATGATGTGAAAAAACATAAGATACATTAAGGGAAGGGAAATTAAAGAAAGCAAAAGCAGGGACTTTATAGAGTGTTTCGACAAAAACGTAGTGCACTCTGTGTGAAGGTAACGCTACATTAAAAATCACATCGGGTTTTTTTGTGCATAAAAAGTAAGTAAGAAGGATTATCTCGACATTTTCCTTTTCTGTTTTCAGATATGGCAAATTTGCAAATGATTTAAAAGACCTTACATACAGTAAAGCAAGAAATGTTTTAGAAGATGTACACAAACTGTTTTGGTATTTTGAATTCACGTTTCATTGTAATGAGACATGGTATTTTGGAAAGTTTAACAAGCGGAAAAAATGGCTTGTGTACAAATGTCTGTAGCTATGCCTGTCAGTAAAGGTTGTGTAACCAATTAAAAAGGTACAGTAGGTAACAGCAGGATACAGTAGGAACCCTCCTTCCAGTTCTTTATTGTTTTTCTTTATGTAAACAATTTAAAAAAAAAATTTTTTAACAGTAATCTATGGGTTGTCCTGATGTCCGCATGTTAGATTTGTTAGATTGTGTGTTAGATTTCTTCCTTTCTGTGTTTTATCAGGTCTGATGTGGAGGTTAAATAAGAATCAGATAATACTCTTAAATAAACATGTTATGAAATTATCTGTCACATCTTTCTGTGTTAATAATAGTAAAACATAACAAGCATTACTAGGCTACTAAAACATCCACAATAAAATATTAGGCACAAACAAAGAAAAGAGGCATACAATAAACACATTAATGCACTACGGTTTTGGTTAGCCATATGGCTGTGTAAAAGGTTTTAAGTTTTGACTTTAAAACATTGACACTGAGAAATTCTGAGGAAAACTTCCCACATGATTTGAAGCAGCACCTGCTAACAACCGGGTCATTATTATTGTTATCATTATTATGTCGTATCAATATTATTATTATTATTATTATTAAATAGTCAAGCAGTAGTTAGATGAACTTATATTTTAAATAAAGGAGGTCACATTCATAACAAACGCGGGTTTAATCACGGGGCTTTTATTATAGAAATCACTCAGAATCAAACTGAGCGTAACTGACATTTCTGTTCTGAGGCCAATGATAAACTGCATAAACTGAATAAACTACAGACACTAAACGTGTGGAAACAGCGCCTGCCATTTTAACATTTAATACGAGATTTTTAACACGCTTTAAAATGACTCGAATAAAAATCTTATTGTATAAAAAAAACGCTTTAACTAGCCTGTTACGGTTGAACTAGCATATTTCTTTCCTCTTACTGAGCTCTACAGATAAAACTGAATTCATTACATCAGTAATTAAATAAACACATAAATCAGAATTAAAGAGTGAACATTACCAGTTCTAGAGGAACCAGCAGGTCCGAGTTTGGCTGTCAGACTGAACACATTAAACCCTCATTTAAGCAAATTATGGCAGTAATGAGCTGCTCCAAGCTGTGGACTTACTACAGCTCTTTATTAAACAAACATAGCCAATAAAGTCTTACACAAACATCTCAAACATTGTGTAACATCTTACACAACATCTCCTGGTCCTGCAACTGATTTGACCACCTGTAGATTTATTATTGAATTACAATCACACTAGGAGTAGCAGAGGGGATACGTTCACTCATTTGAGGCTTGCTTCTAAACGTGTAACATAAGAGTTAATGATCAAACTATTACATACGATACAATTAAAGAAGACTTTTGTAAACCACAATCTAATTTCCTGCATTCATTCCTCATAAAATTTTTCTTACACACGATATTTGTTGTCTTTATTAAACACCGATCCATCATTTTCAGGTCAGACTCAGAGAGACAATGTTATATGTATGTAAATATTTAACACACCATCTGTTTTTGGATTTGCAGTGTGTCCCATGGTTTTTCCAACCTGTTTTGTATGACTGAAACCATCCGTACAGGAGCCAACACAGCACCCCTAACGCCATTTTCCTACTGATTTTCTTAATCAATGAGACAAACAAATAAATGACTCGAACTTCGAGAGGGGGTTAAAGCCGAGGAGTGTACTGTACCGTGACGTTTCACATGCCGCTGGCTTTTCCTACATGACAGTGGCACGTGCCCCCTAGCGGTACATGACAGTTACTGCAATGGCTTCAATGGCATGCCAATGCAAAGGCTTACATGACAGTGGCACGTGACGGTGGGTAACCGCCCCTATGTGTTCTGTGACGATCAGTATAGTGGCAAGGCTTACATGGCTCGTATGCACTACACTTTAAAACATATAACTTAAACCACTTAACATACAGACTCCCTGCATGTCTTTTAGATAATTTCAGCAAAATATGGGGTTTATTTTTATATAACTCTATGTTTTAGGATCATTTACAATTTAGAATACAGTTAGATGTCTTCACATAAACCTGAATGGTGAAATAGTGTATTGTAGAACTATGATTTACTGAACTATTTTGTAAATACTTTGTGCATTTGATGTTTATTTTAATTTCCGAATGTTTATAATTATGCTATTCAATAAAGGCTTTGCTTTAAGCCATTTCACTTGCTCTCAGTGATTGTAGCCTATATGTCTAACTTTTATAACTATTGTGCTTCTGCTGTCACTGCTGCAGCTGCTGATTATCATGTATTGAAAGGTAATCTGAAGCTATCTTAATATTATAGCCTACTAACGACTAAGCTCATTTAAAGTTTTCCAGCTTAATAGACATAATATAAGTAAGTAAGAAAAGTACCAGAAAGAGTGTTATTAAAAATATGTTGCAGTTAAATTCACTATATTAAAAAAAAAAAAAAAAAATCACAGCTCCATACTCATATGACTTGTTTCTACTTTTGCAATATGAAGAAATTAGATGGCAAAATTATGCAAATGGAAATTTTAACCTTCTGTAAAATAAACAAAATCAAATTTCTATCAAATCACACCACTATATTTTTTTCAACACTTTCTCGTGTGCTTGTTATAATTTTAAAGTGTTTTATTGTAGGAATTTGAAGTAATGGGATGGCAAACATATGTAAAATGTCTTTTCAATTCTATATACCTCACTTTTTGAAGTCCAATAAAGGAAGCAAATCAAATTGTTATCAAATCACTCCACTATATTCTTGAATATTACTGATTCTGGTCCTCATGATTTCAGACATATTTACTGTAAGAAATTGGAGTAATGGAACGGTAAACTCCTATTTTATTCTGCAAATTGTCCATAAAATATTATATAAAGTATTATGATTAAAATAGTTTTAGTATTAAATATTTTCATGCCACACTCAAGGTATGATATCCATTGATTTTTTATGTAATGAAACAGAATTTGTTTGTCATGGAATGAAAAATACACAGACCTTTGTTGTTTTATACCACTTAGAAAATGTCATCATAAATGCATATATATGTTTTAATTTATAATACTTATTTATGAATCCTCGTGAATGTTTTGTAAGCTGTACCTAACAATCAGCATTATCAACTTGGTATGAAACACTTATTTTCATGTTATTTTTTGCTAGTAAGCAAAGCTTTTCTAGTATTACAATTAAATAATAGATATACAGATCACTTTACCCAGCTGTCACCAATACTGACTGGGTACAGTGTGGTGATCGTAAGGGCTGGCTCCCCACTGATTGTGCAGGGGTTCATGAAGATGTACGGAAAGGGCATTTTAATTGTGGATGCAGAATTCCTCGTCCTTTCACCTTTGACAGGTATGAAACTATATTCACTTCTTATCTAGATAACTAAACCACACCATACATACACAAGCCAGTAGAATATTTAACATTACTTATTTATTGCTTTCCCCAACAACTCGAGCAATTCTCCAGCAACATGGTGTAGATGGACTCATAGAAGATGCAGAGATTAAGGTTAGTCACGTGTCATGGTAGGCTTCGGTTTATGAAGAATGAGTGAACTTATCTGGATTTCTTTACCTCATAGGCTTTGTATGATGCTTTGATTTCTGGACAGAAGAGATCAAGCAGAATGCATCTCTGGCAGCATCCTGAGACCTCCCCAAGACTCAGAAAACTTTTAAAACCAAAGAGGACCCACTTCAGTGAAGAAAACGTAAATATCATTTTTTAATGAATGTGGAAAGCATTCATTTTAAAAAGAACACGACTGGTATAAATGTTTTAGTTAAATCATCTTTATTAAACAAGTTAACAGAATGTAAAATGGATTATTGTTTTGCTAACTCGTATAAGTTACTTATAGATACTGTAAGTTCAATTATTATATCAGTTTTAACATAGACTTGTTGTTTATTTATTAAACTTAAGACAACAAATCTCTTTTACAGTGCATATTTACCTCACTTGTACTTTGTAGAAATGGAATTATAGACTGTAGTTGTTGGACAGTTGATCAGCCACCATAACATACAACAACTGACCAGATATTGTTTGGGTGGTTCAAAATTCTTAGCACAGCAGTGACTCCCAAAAGTTATTGCAAAAGTGAATTAACATTATGTTTTTCTGTTTCAGACACTTTCATTGATTGACAAAATAAAAAATGCTCTGGGCCTGGGTAATGACTGTCAGGACCTGGATCTGGTGTGTGATGTCCTGCTTCCAGAGGTAAGCACATTATTAACACATGCATAAAGTTATGAAGCTGTACCGTTTCTGATGTCATATTATCTTTTAAGGTCACTATCACAATAATCCCAGGACACGAGGGACTCTGCCGATATGCAGCAGAAACCTCACTGTCCACTGGAGACTGTTGTTTTATTTAATTATTTAATTGTACTTATTTAGATTTTGGCTATTATATTTTTTCATATAATTTTCTTAATTATTTTTCTATTTGATATTTGCTAATAAACAAAGTTCTTTGTGAAAACGATAAATTGCATGTTTCTCTGGTAGCAATCACCACCAGCAACATGAGAAAATATTCACACATATTTGAAAAAGCAGCTACAGTCTTGTGGAAATCATGTAATACACTGTTTTATGCTACTTAGTGAGCCACTCCAAGCAGTGGTGGTTCTAGGTTGTGGAGCTCTGGGCAAACTCACCCTTCAACCCTTTAGGAAGACAAAAAAGGGCCACAGTTTTATAAATATGTATATAAATAAATGAGAAAAATTCAAATAAATACAAATGCAAAACCAAGACCACACTAATAAAGACTTTTAAATTAATAAACTACTGCAATAAAATGAACAAACACAAAATAATTGTGAGTGAGTTTGTGTAGCTGTGAAAAAAGTAAAATAAAATTTCAAAACAAACCATGTTCTGCAAGATGCCTAAAAAGGCTGGCCAGGTCTAAATAATGGTCGGTATTTCTGGACATGAATGCTATACGTAACTTAAACACGTTACAATATATTAGATTCTGCCTGCGCACTTTCATGTAGTCAGTGGGACTGTACTGAGTGTCACTTTGCCACTGTCATGCAAGCCAAGCCACTGCAGTAACTGAACTGTCATGTACCGCTATGGGGCGCTTGTGGCAGTGGCACGTGCCACTGTCATGTAGGAAAAGCCAGTGGCATGTGAAACGTCACGGTACAGTACAGTACACTCCACGGCTTTAACCCCCTCTCAACCCGAAGGCGTATATCATTAGCCCCTACATGAATAACTATCCTAGAGAATCTGCGGCTCTCGAGTTCACTAAGACTCGTTACAATGTCCGGCACTCTGGCTCCGGGGATACAGAGAACTCTAGCTGCTGGTGTCCCTAAAGGGGTAGCAAGTTTCACGTGTCGTAAAATAGAGTCACCTATGACCAGAGCTCTTTCAACAG
>JAJAGP010000150.1:544679-691243 GCA_025084515.1 Ancistrus triradiatus | reverse complement strand
TATATATATATATATATATATATATATATATATATATATATATATATATATATATATATATTGATATATATATAGATATATATATTGACTATTATTACTAACACATAATACATTGCTCTGGTAAATTCAGGTTTATATGTTTTTATTTAAAATATAATATAAATTAAAAGTAAAATTAAAATTAAAATTACAAATTAAATATAAAAAATGTGGAAAACACTAAACACTATATATATATATATCTATATATATATATATATCTATATATATATATATATATATATATATATATATACAGTCGAAGAATAAGTAGTATAAGTAGTTGATCCCCCACTGACTTTTTTAATACAAAAAAATAAATGAAACGTCTCATACTTTTATGCCAGCTTTATTTTAACAGTGACACATAGAATATCAAAAGAAAAACTGACAAAATTACATGAAATGAGAAATAAAAATTTATTTGAATTTGATTTGAGGAAATACTTTACGTATTTGACCCCCTAGTAAAATATCATTTAATACTTGGTGGCAAAACCCTTGTTGGCAAGCACAGCAGTCAGACGTTTCTTATAGTTTTTTATAAGGTTTGTCTTGGCCATGGTTGAGTTTGGAGTCTGACTGTTTGAGGCTGTGGACAGATTTCTATTATACAGATAACGAGGTCAAACAGGTGCCATAATACAGGTAACGAGTGGAGGACAGAAGAGCTTCTTAAAGAAGAAGTTACACATCTGTGAGAGCCAGAAATCTTGCTTGTTTGTGGATGACCAAATACTTATTTTTCACCATGATTTACAGTTAAACTTTTTAAAAATACTACAGTGAGATTTCCTGGATTTTTATGTCTCATTTTGTGTCACATAGTTGAAGTTTACCTATGATGAAAATTACAGACCTCTCTCATCTTTCTAAGTAGGAGAACTTGCACAATCAGTGACTGACTAAATACTTTTTTGCCCCACTGAAGCAAATGAAAAGCACTCCCGTGTAACAGAATACAAGGCAAACGCTCTCACTCATGCAGCTCGGAAGGCGAGAGAAAGCGGGGGGGCTTAGGACAAAAAAAGACATTGCTGCGAAGCGGACTAAAAAGAAAAAGGGTTTAAACCAGTAACAGGATAAAGGAAAGAGAGGAGAAACCCCACACGGACGCAAGCCGTGCGATCAAAAGAAAAGAGAAAAAATAACCAAAAATTGGTTATTTTTTCTCTTTTCTTCTGCAGGTCGATCTGAGTTCGGCAATGGTCAGCAGCACTGAGGAAGTCCAAAGTGCAAATCGGGTGCGCATGTACAGCTCGGTGCCGGCAGCTCAGGTACGGAGCTTTGCACTGGCAGCTCAGAAATGGGGTCAGACCCAACAAGGCCAATGAAAAAGGTCAGCGCGAGTCGCCTGACTGGGCAAATAGATGCCAATGACCTTGGCACCAAGGTCAATGAAAGTGCCAAGGTCTAACTGCTCAGGTACGGAGCTAACGTGCTCAGGTAGGGAGCTTTTAGCTTTATTACCAAAGCTAATTGTTTTCAGAATGTTTTTTATCCATGTTTTAACCCTGCTTTTACTGTTTAGGATTGTAGGGGTTCAGAGTTTATCCCACAATTCACAGGGCACAGTCAAGCACGTATCCTGAACAAGCATCTTACTTGCTTTATTATTAAAGCTTATTATTTCCTTATTCTATTATTCTATTATTATTTTATTAATTCTATTATTATTACGATTTCTGTAAGTGCTGAAGGAAAAGTACACATAGGTACTGCAAGCTATCACTCATAAGTCAAATGTAAGGATTTAATTGAATTCTTTTGTTACTAAATGACCATGCATATATAAATACACGGGAATTCATTTGACTCATTATGAAATCAATATTTCATAATGGACAATTCAAAGACCTGACCTTAATCCAGTTGAAATGTTGTGGAAAGATTTCATGTGCAGTTCATGTGAGGACACTAACTAATGTCCAGAATATGTCCTATACAGAGAAATGGACTAAAATTCCTCCACGCCGATATGCAGGACTGATCCCCAGTTACAGTTACAGTTTGTTGCAGCGAAGCACACCAGATACGGAAAGCAAAGGTTCACACACTTTTGCCATTCACATGTGTATTATTGAATCCTTTTTCTTAATAAATCAATGACCAAATATTTAAAAAATGTAACTTATCTACTTTTAGGATTGTTTTAGGTGATATTTATGTAGAAACCCCAAAAATTGCTGATACAACGGTATTTGTTTCTTTAAAAATGTTTTCCACTAGATTTCCAAACATGACTGTGATGTTGACTTCTGATGTGACACTTATGACATTCCAGTGCATTTTCAAGGAGTCTGATAAAGTTGAGGTCAGGGTTCTGTGCAAGCCAGAAACGTTCTCAATCAAAGTTGGCAAACCAATTCTCTGTTTAAGGAGAGGAGCGCAGAAAGTTGATTAACTGACTTATTGGAAGTGGAAACCTATAAAAGTGTCATAGTGAGAGTTACTGGAGTATTCAGTACAACCCATTCTACTGCCACTATTTGTGTATGGAGAATGTAGATAGATGCCTACCTACCTACATATATACATACATACATATATAGATAGAGTAGTTAGATATAGATTTACAGACACATACACATGCACAGCATTTAACATAGATCCTTATTCAAGTTTAAGGATCCAAAAGTGACAGCTTGGCAGTGCTGGTTACAACCTTCCAGTGCCTTAACTGCTGCTCCACCAGGATTTTGGTGAAAAATATATATACATATTCATTGGAATTTTATTAAAGGAATTATTGACAATTTCTATAAGATGCTTACAAAAATTAGCTTCTAATTTCCTTCTAATACCGTACCACAATACACTGAAGAGAACTGAAACACGTTTAAAGGCCATTTTTAGTTGCTTTATTATAAAAAACACGTACATAACATTTCTCCAGATTTTACTCCCTCTCACACACGTACATACACATAAATGCACACAAAACAAAATACTATGTATACATGAAATATACTGTATATAAAAGTTAATGGTTTGCATAGATATAAAAAACATAAAATATAAAACGATTAACATCTGTTTTGAAAACCAATAGAACTAAACTTACTTCTGGTTTCACAACACAACATAATAGATGATGTAATATATAGAATGTTCATGTCTGATAAACTTATTTACAGTTTATTATTTAGCTGCACTAAACTATGTGACATTTATTGGAAAGATAAAAAATAGTTCTGTCAGTTCAAAACCTCCATTGATATACTCTTCTCCCAAAGACAAATACATTCAGGCTCTTAATGTTTTGAGTGACAGACAATCACAGACAATCACCCATATCATTTTCACAGTAACCACAGAAAGATTATAGAAGTGATGTAAGAAAATGATTGTAAATCATTGCTTACACTGCTTTATTTAGTTCAGATTATTTTCATGCTGTTTTATAGTCATCAGAAATTTCACCCATTGTTGTTTGGGGTCAGCACAGAAAGTCTTTCGGTTCCGCATTCTGAATCTTTATTGGAAAGACAGAAGAAATATAGTTAGTTGTTACGATCATATAAATTAATTGCATTACTGTTCTAGATACAACACAATGGATATTCCTTTAATACTGCCATAACAAACACTGAAAAAGTATAAGAAAGCTCAGTATAATGTCGAGTATAACATACATTTTAAAAACATCCCTCAGCCGGAATGTAGTTTTAAAGGTTTATTATTTTGTCTAACCAGCATGAGATAAATGTCCAGAACTTACACAACTGCTGGGATGTTGCATGCCCCATCTGTCTCCTGTATCCTGTAGCTCACAATTCTTCGTTTTATTGGTTTTTTCACCTCGCCAGTATACTTTAAGCAACAATTTTCATAAGAACCTGTTGAATAAAGGATGTCTAAATACATTTTTCTCTAAAGTGGCAAACTTCCACTAAAAGAGCATATGGATTGTTGTTTTTCAGGTAACTTTTCAGGTAACGACTTTTATGAAAAAAAATTACACACATTACACATCTGAATAATTCTAAATTCATATAAAAATCAAGGATGTCTGCAATTTTCACGCAACAGTGTACATCAACCAAAGGTTTTAAAATATGTTTTTAAATCTCCAAGCATTATACATGGTACAAATGGGACAGTGTACTCTGATAAACAGAGTGAATCCTGATGCTGAATTATAAAAAAATTTCACAGTGTCCACAAATCTCAAAAAGAAAACCTACCTTGTGCCAAGCTTAGGCACGTGCAAGCCAGAAGCAGGAGAAAACAGAACACATGCATCTTCATATCGCCTCTTTACAGTGATCTTGCCTAAGCCAAAAGACAAAGCATAAAGCTTGAATTATTATATGCTTCTCCTCCTCACGAGTTCATCCCAGGAATTTAAAAATGACCATATTCATTTAAAGAATGTGTCTGTATATGTAGAGTGAATCAAAAGACAAAAATACATACAGTAACAGTCTCTGATGAACGATGTTCTGTTGCTTGAATTCTGGAAATCCACAGTACTTATATTCCCTTCGGGGGAGCCTCTTTCCACCACGCCTCCTCTTCAAATTTCAAACATGATACACCAAGTGAGTATTGGTCTAACTATGAACAATGTCTATATCTACTTTAACTTTCACCCACTGTCACTGCAAGTGTGAAAAAGGTTACTCCTAGGTTCAAAGGAGGCACAAGTAACTTTTTAAAATATATTGCAATTTTAACCTAACCAAGTTATAATTGCACAATAGGGGATTTTTACTTGTGCATGGTTATCTGCCAATAAAAACAAGCATCTAAGAACTAGATTGTGCAATTCTGCATTCAACTAGAAACAGACGTGTGTGTGTGTGTGTGTGTGTGTGTGTGTGTGTGTGTGTGTGTGTTAAATAATTGGCTTGAGTGCAAAAAAGCCTTAGGTGTTCTTTCATGAACTTCTCATAAACACTAAATTGTAAAAAACACTAAAACTGTAGGTAAGTAAAAATCTGGCTTTTTTTTTTGTTTTTAATCACAACAAAACTGTATCTCAGCAAAAGCAGTTTGTACATTGTAGGTTTAACATATGAGGGGGTGGGGGGCTGAAAAAGTCTGAGAGCACAGTTTTCTCAAATTTCAAATTTGATAGAAAATGTTCTGTTATAAATCATATAATCAGCCTAACAATATGAGTGATTGTTTTGTGATTTGAGCAAACACTGCAATCACAGCGAATTACCAACTGCTCAGTAATAGATTCTGGGGATTTATATGAGTTGTGTGATCACATTCAATGTATTGACCAAGTTTACAGTAATTAGTTAGGAGACCTGCTAGACCCCTGTTGGTAATGTGGCCTTGAAATACTTCTGTATTTCTGTACTTTGTCATCCTCTTGTTAACTTATGCTATGATCTGTCACTGCTGTAGGTGTAGTGTGCAACCAATGCAGATAGAAGAAACCACCACTCTCAACTTACCTTTTATATGCATTGGTAAGTGGATGAAAGAGTACAACATATTCCCATTGTGGGATATGTACTGTAAATGGGTAATCATCTGGTCAGTGGTTACAGGATGTATGATTACTTTGCAGGCACAAATGTGAATATAACATTCATTCATTTCATTTTATTCATACTGTGGATTGTGGAGTCTCAAACTCTTTAGAGATGGGTTTGTAACCTTTCCAGCCTGATGAGCATCAGCAACTCTTTTTCTGAGGTCCTCAGAAATCTCCTTTGTTCGTGCCATGATTCACTTCCACAAACATGTGTTGTGAAGAGCAGACTTTGATAGATCCCTGTTCTTTAAATAAAACAGGGTGCCCACTCACACCTGATTGTCATCCCATTGATTGAAAACACCTGTCTCTAATTTCACTTTCAAATTAACTGCTAATCCTAGAGGTTCACATACTTTTGCCACTCACTAGTATGTAATATTGGATCATTTTCCTCAATAAATAAATGACCAAGTATAATAATTTTGTCTCATTTGTTTAACTGGGTTCTCTTTATCTACTTTTAGGACTGATGTGAAAATCTGATGATGTTTTAGGTCATATTTATGCAGAAATATAGAAAATTCTAAAGGGTTCACAAAATATCAAGTACCACTGTATACAGGGTCATGGGGTTAAACAGAGAATGTTTCTACAAATGTAATTGTAATACATCTTGGTAAAAAATAAATTAATACACAATTCGGCATGTAAAATGTTTAGGCAAATTATTTATTAAGGTCTCAGGAATTAATTGACTTGCCTAGTAGAGACAATTCTAGAGCTTAAAATAATCTGAGACCCTTCAAGGATGTACTATTACTTTGCAGGCAACAAACGTGAATATAACACTCATTCATTCATTCATTTATTCATACCTGCTTAATACAATTACCGGTACAGTGGTGCTTGAAAGTTTGTGAACCCTTTAGAATTTTCTATATTTCTGCCTAAATATGACCTAAAACATCATCCCATTTTGGTAAAAATTAAATTAATACACAATTCGGCATGTAAAATGTTTAGGCAAATTATTTATTAAGGTCTCAGGAATAAATAAAATAATCTGAGACCCTTCAACCTCTCAGAGTGATAGCCATTAAGTGACTTTTAAGTTGTAAACTATGGATGTGAAAATAAAGATAATTTACCATCTCAAAGCAGGAAAACATTATCTTAGTTTTATAATATGTCGATTGAGAAATATCTGTGATAAACTGCTTGTAGACTGGTCAGGTCAGGTATGCAAAGTAAACCCCTCACATCAGTGGCAAGATTCTGCAGAAAAGTTTGGTTAGTACAGGAATAGTGATGCATTAGTCTAAATGATCTGCAAGCAAAAGCAATCAGGAAAAAAAATTTACCTGTCGTTCCATCACAAAGTAAATCACTAATCAAAGGTACATTTAAAACAGGAGAAGCATTTCAAGAAAATAATATACCAGCTGTTAAGCATGGGGAGGTTTTATTATTATTTGGGGTTGTGTGGCAACCAGTATCCTACAAATATTATATAAATACAAGAAACAGTAGATAAATGATGTATAATGTATAATTTTACAGTTAGGGTTAGTTTATTAAAACTAAAACTGTTAAAATGTATCACCAAGATGATCCAGTGATGATCCATATAATTGTTCAAATGCATGTGATACTGTATGTTTAAAATGTGTTCAGATGTTTGATATTTAAATGAAAATTTTTAAATGTGAATGTTTTTAATAATGATTATGATCAAGATAAAATTTCCTGTCACGGGTCGCCCCGGACTTGGGCTTTCTATGCCCCTCCTCGCCGCTAAGGGCGATCCGGACCACGGCATTGGAGGTGCTTTGCCGAACTGCGGAGCACCTGGAGGAGAGGCTAGGGCCCTGGATTTGAGTGTCTGCAGCTGCTAGGACAGTATTTAAGCAGGGCCCTAGCTCTCGGACATTGCGGGTTGTTTTGTGGAGTAATTGTGATTTCAGGACGTTTTGTTTTGGCAGCAGTTTCCGCCTTTTGTTTCGCGTTCCTGTTTATGCTCGCTTTTACTATTCGTCTTTGACCGCATGTTGTGGAAAATATACTGATCTTTGCCCGCATGTCGCGGTGGACTACTGGTTTTTGCTCACCACAGTAAGCGTAAGCACGGTAAGCCCACATTTGTTTCGCCAAGGTTCGTGCCTGACTTAGTTTCCTTCTGTTAAACAAAACCATGGTGATTTACTTAGAACCTGCACCCATCTCCGTTCCTCCTGTTAACCCCCGTTGTTACAATTCCAAATCACAAATCCAGCAAACCTGTTGAAATTGGAACCCTGACCTTGTTTAATGGCAAACAGATAAAACAGGTAAAACATCTTTACCCCAAAGTGGAGTGAATAACTCTTGTTCACTCAGCTCGTAAGATGCTGGCTGAATTATTATTCAACATTGCAGTTCCAGGATCTATTTGCAGAAGTTTAATAACAATAAAAACCCAGGCACACATTTTTAATTCGTAGACCCATCAAGTGTAGTCACAAAATAAAACAAGAAGTTCAAAACATCCTGTTTTACCACTGCTTATCCTGATCAGGGTTGCAGAGTCTATCCCAGAATTAATTGGGTGTAGGCAGAGATACTCTCTGGACAGAGCACCAATCTGTTGTAGCATTCTGTAAACCTCATGTCTGAGGATTTGAACCCAGGTCCTCAGGAACTGCTGTTTTCAGCAGCTTTTTCTTACTTCAGAGCCACAGGAACAGTGGTCACAAAACACAGTAGTGAGTATTACAAAAGGCACAGCAAACAGTAATAACAAGTGATTCCCAAAAAGCTGGAGGATTATTACAGTTGTGGATGTTAAACGTTACAAACAATTTAAGAATTGTTAAGTGAACATCCAGTTGCATGTTGCATGTTGTATGGTACAAAGCAACTAATAAAATATTTAATAAAACATAGAGCTTATTAGATCTATCTTATTAGAATAAAAGAAAGTCAGTGAATTTCAGTGCTGTTACTCGCCATAATATAGATCTACCAAAAACACTACGCATTGTTTGTTCACATGGCATAGTTGCCCTGCACCCAGACAATGACCCACAAAGTATTTATTATAACAAGAATGACACTCCAAAGTTTTGTGGCTCCATAGACATTGTAGTTTATTTTCAAATAACAAAAAAACTCCAAATCACAAATTCAGTGGCATGTTACATAAATGTTCCTTTATTGAAATCTCAGCAAAGCACACAAAATGATGAATCTCAGACAGTAAACAAACCAAAATGCAGCAACACTGTGCAAAGAGAGTGAAAGCTAGAATTGTTTATACAAGCCAAGATTTAATAGGAAACAGATGGAAGCACTCAGAAGTGTTGTCTCAGAATCCTGATAACACTGACCATTAACGGACAGGACAGTACTAAAGTTCACTGGTGTAACATTGCAGTACATTAAGATATACGATAAGCAATACAAGACGATATTTTTTCCAGTGTGAATGATAATATGCACAGAACTTTGTGACAATAAAAAATATTCAGACAAATATTCAAATATTCCTATCAAAATCCTTCCCATCTATCTTTGTCACTTTACACCTTAAAGATTTAAATCATTTAAGAAGGAGTAATTTAAATTATTTAAATATTTAGAGTGTAAAGGATGAAATTTAAACTGGTGCATGTGGTTAGCGCAGTTGCCACACATGTCCAAGATCGCTGGTTCAATCAGGACCTCAGACTCCACCTGCATGGAGTTTGCATGTCCTCCCCATGTCCGTGTGGGTTTTCTCTGGGTGCTCTCGTTTCTTCCCACATTCCAAAGACACGCATTAGGTTGACTGGCCACACTAAATTGACCCATAAGTAGTGTGTTGATAAAACCTTGTGTCTGTTGTGAATATAGCTTTTGATGTTGATATGACGTTAAATAAAACAAAGTAAGTGAATGCTACCTTTTTTCAGCTGTATTTATAAATTATAACCAATCAACATCAAAGTAAACAGTAAAAAATATGCATAACATTTTTGAATATTTATTAATATTTAAATAGTAAAATACGAGGTTTGAACAAGTTTACCATATAAACTTGTTCAGGTACAACCAGTCACCTTACAGATCACACACCAGGTTAATTTTTATTTACCCATTTTATTTTATTTACTTATTTACTTACTTATTTATGTATTTATTTACTTATTTATTTCATTTTAAATAATAACGTCTCAAAACAGCACCGCACTTTGTGGTATGCTAATATAACAGTACAAGAGCAAATTAATTTTCAATTTGAGACAAACGTAAGGGTGCCAACTCCAGTGATTAGCAAGTGCTATTTAGTGCTATTTGCTTCCAACTGCATACAAAGTATACAAGCAGGTTTTAATATACGTAATATATATATATATATATATATATATATATATATATATATATATATATATATTTAGAGAAACATCATTTGCACTAAACATTATGGAGAGTAGTATTATGGGCAGAGCAAAATTGTGCTCCTAGATAATTCTATTTGTTAAACAAACAAAGGAAGAACAAACATTATAAATACAACATTTAGTTGCACACTTGGATCAGGGTTTAGATTCAAAACTGAGTTTACCTCAGGACTGACCTAGTTCAGCGATAATGTTCATTCTAAGACATGAATCAAATAAAATTACAACAATCACTTAAACACTCAGATTTGACACTTCAAAAACAAAACACTGCCTTCCTACGATTTACTAACGGTTAGTCTTCTTCTTTTCACTGCAGGTCGCCATAGCAAATCTGATCTGCATATTAGACTTGACTCAGGTTGTACACCTTCCTGCCACAATCTTCCAATTTTTTCCAAGCTTGGGGCCAGCACTGTATATAGTGGCTAGACACATGCAATCAGACACTTCAGAAAGATCAACCTAAACCTATGTCTTTGGAATGTGAGAGGAAACCACAATATCTGGAGAGAATCCACACAGACACACGGATAAACATAATGGAATTATGAACAATTGCTCATAAATGATACAACCAATATTAAACTTACTAAATGAAGATGTTTGACTTGAAGATCAACTGTCTTGCTAGAGGGATTGCCAGAGTTGAAAGCTCATACAATAAAAGCAATCTCACAACTTCTGTTTGTTGGGATTCGCCCTGCGGTCTTTCCACTTTTCTTTCATTTTGGTTTTTCTCCACGGTCCCTTACCTCCGGTTATTTATGTTTTCAAGTACGGGGTGCCTGTGTTTGTGTTTGCTTCCACAGCGATCGATTGTCTCCACTTCTCCTGGCTCACCCTCCTGCTTCGCACCTGTTCTCCATCATCTCATCTATCTCCAACTACTTAAACGCCGATTGATCGCTCAGACGCCGCCAGTTTGTCGCTGTTTTCACCCATCATCTGGCTCTCTTGTTGCTACCTGCTACTAGCGTTAGCTTAGCATTAGCTTTAGCACGCTCTTGCTCTCCGGCATTCTGCCATTTCTTTTCTTCTTACGTCAGCTATCAAGCTGTTTGTTTTGCTCCCGTTATACTCGCTGTCTAGTCTGTCTAGCATAGTCTATCTGCTACGGTTCCCATAGCATTGTTGTTTTCTCTACCAAAGGAATTGAATGCCAGATCTCATTTCCTGCTACAGTTTCTAGATCTTCTGTCATCCCTGTGTCCAGACAATCCGTCGCCTTCCTAAACCCGCTATCAGTCAAGTCAAGTCAAGTCAAGTCCGATCTATTTATATAGCGCTTTTTACAATGGAGTATTGTTTCAAAGCAACTTTACAAGTTTAGATTATCTCCTAATAACTACGTCCAATCCCAAATTGAGCAAGCCTAGGGCGACAGTGGCAAGGAAAAAAGTAACCTCTTGCAGCTTCTCACACAGCTCAGATCCCGCTTTACCTTCTGCTCCAGCCAGATACTTGGACATAACCACATGCACTTTCATTGCTCACACTCTCTGTTTATTCTTAAATAAACACCAGTTACTATTAAGTCGTTGTCTGTGGTCTGTCTGCCGATCTGCATCCTCTAAGTAATATAAGTGGGCCTCTAAAGTCTCACCTAACAGAACAAACTGGCCAATACGGAGCCCGCGGATCAGCAGACATCCCTGTCTCTTCCGGTTGGTATAGCGTTGGATCGCCAACAAGCTTGGCTCCAACAACATGACAAATTACTGAACACTCTGCTTGCATCTAACTGTTTGCTTAGCCAACAGATATGTAATCTCACTAGCAAACTTAACCAGCTGCTCTCTAACCCCTCGCAGAGTCTAACTTCTCCTGCTGCCAAGAGCCAGACACACTCTGCCGCCGGCAGTCCTCCTAACAACAACCCCCCTCTGGACACTCCGACTGGGTAGCCACAGCACGTCACTGCCGCACAAGGTTACAGTTACGAGACTCCCATTTTCACCCATCCTGAGTCGTTTGCTGGTGATTTGACCAAGTGCCGGGGCTTTCTCGTACAGTGCGACCTGGTGCTCTGGCGTCATCCCTTGGTCTTCGTCTTCGATGCCTGTAAGATCTCATACATTGTAGGCCTCCTTCAGGGGGAGGCCTTAACATGGGCTAAGGCTGTACTCTCCCAGAGATTTCTTGAGGAGGTTTCATACGCTGACTTCGTCCAGTGGTTCAGGGTGGTCTTTGATCACTCTAGCCATGGCAAGGCGGCATCGAGCCAACTCATCAGCCTCCAACAAGTCTCCCGCACAGTCCTGGTTGTTGGCTGCAGACTCCGACTGGAATGAGCCCGCACTGCACGAGGCATTCCGATCAGATCTCTCTGAACGTCTCAAGGATGAGCTTACGGTCTGTGATGACCCCGCTGACCTTCAGGCAATGGTAGACCTGGCCGTTCACCTGGACCGACGCATTCATGCGCACAGGTTGAAATGGGCTTCGCATCCGTTTCAGGTGGCCCAGGCACCTCGTACCAGACCCTCTGCCATGGAGCCCTCGTGCCTGCCCCATTCTCTTGCCACCCCTCCAAGGACCCCGAGCCGATGCAGCTGGGACATGCCCACCTGACACTGGCAGAGCGCCATCGCCGCCGGCATGAGGTTTTATGTATGTACTGCGGCCAACCCGATCATACCATCCAGCAGTGTCCGGTGCACCCAAAAGACCAGGCTCATCAGTGAAGCTGGGGGCACTGGCAAGCCCATTGTCTCCGCACCATACCAAGACCTTCCTCACCCTACCCTCCACTTTGCATCTGCCCAGCGTGTTTCACATTGTTGATGCGCTCATAGACTCTGGGGCCAAGGAGAGTTTCATCAAGCAGAGGAGAGCCCTCCAAGCAGAGGAGAGCCCTCTAGAGGTTCCTGCCCAGGCCTATGCCCCGGACGGGCAGCTCATTGCCAAAATCACCCACCGCACACAACCCATACCCATTCTTTTCTCTGGCAATCACCGGGAGTCCCTCTACTTTGCAGTCATTCACTCCCCCAAGATGCCCGTGGTCCTCGGCTGCCTTTGGTTGGCCTTCTACAACCCCAGCATCAATTGGAAGGAGAACACAGTCACCAGTTAGAGCGATTACTGCCATCAGAACTGCCTCCTATCCACCGCCTACACCTCCAAGCTCCACCCTCGCGCTTCTCAGCCAGAAGAACCCTCGGATCTCACCCATATGCCCAGGCAGTACCACGACCTCCGGCAGGTCTTCACCAAAGATCGCGCCAGGCAGTTACCACTGCATCAGCTCTACGATTGCACCATTGACCTGCTCCCGGGGGCCCCCCTACCCATGGGTCGCCTGTACCAGCTCTCGCGGAATGAAAGGGAAGCCATGGAAGGCTATGTTGCTGAGTGCCTTGATGTGGGCCTCCTTCACCCCTCCTCATCCCGGGAGGGGCAGGGTTTTCTTCATGACCAAGAAACACGGCTCCCTTCGACTATGCATCGATTACTTGGGCCTCAATGCCATCACAAAGCGGAATCGCTATCCTTTTCCCCTGCTCAGCTCCGCATTCGATCTCCTTCAGGGGGCCACAGTCTTCACCAAGCTGGACCTGTGGAATGCATACCGTCTGGTGCGGATCCGGGAGGGGGACGAGTGGAAGGCGACCTTTAACACACCTCTGGGGCATTTTGAGTATCACGTGATGCCCTTCGGCTTGACCAACGCCCCGGCCGTCTTCCAGGCCCTGGTGAACAACGTGCTGCGGGACTTTCTCAACAAGTTTGTGTCCGTCTACCTTCTCCCAAGATGTAGACAAGCACGTGCAGCATGTTCACCAGGTGCTGACTCGCCTCCTCGAAAACCGCCTCTTTGTCAAGGTTGAGAAGTGCAAGTTCCACATCAACACCGTCACCTTCCTCGGCTTTGTGATCTAGAGGGGGAGCATCAAGGCGGATCCCACCAAGGTCCAAACCATCGCAGAGTGGCCCAAGCCTGCCGAGCGTAAGAAGCTACAACGCTTTCTCGGATTTGCAAACTTTTATCATCCGGGACTACAGCAAGGTAGCGGCCCCCCTCATGCAGCTCACCTCCATGAATACCCCATTCAAGTATTCGGCGGAAGCCCATCAGGTGTTCCTTTGCCTGAAGAGACTGTTCACCACTGCATTCTCACCCAACCGGACCCCAGCCGACAATTCATCGTGGAGGTACAGTGGGGTAAAAAAGTATTTAGTCAGCCACTGATTGTGTAAGTTCTCCTACTTAGAAAGATGAGAGAGGTCTGTAATTTTCATCATAGGTACACTTCAACTATGAGAGACAAAATGAGAAAACAAAATCCAGAGAAAACAAATCACATTGTAGGATTAGGTTGGTGTAAATAAATAAACTGTGGGAGCAATTGTAAGAAAATGGAAGACATACAAGACCCAATCTGGAGCCCCACACAAGATCTCATCCCTTGGGGTTAAAATGATTATGAGAACGGTGAGCAAAAATCCCAGAACTACACAGAGGGACCTGATGAATGACCTGCAGAGAGCTGGGACCAAAGTAACAAAGGCTACCATCAGTAACACACTACGCCGAGAGGGGCTCAGATCCTGCAGTGCCAGTACATGTCCAGGCCCATCTGAAGTTTGCCAGAGAGCATATGGATGATCCAGAGGAGGATTGGGAGAATATCATGTGATCAGTTGAAACCAAAATAGAACTTTTTGGGAAAACCTCAACTCATCGTGCTTAGAGGAAGAAGAATGCTGAGTTGCACCATACCTACTGTGAAGCATGGGGGTGGAAACATCATGCTTTTTGGCTGTTTTTCTGCAAAGGGGACAGGAGGTCTGATCCGTGGTAAGGGAAGAATAAATGGGGCTATGTATCGTGAGATTTTAAGCCAAAAACTCCTTCCATCAGTGAGAGCATTGAAAATGGAATATGGCTGGGTCTTCCAGCATGACAGTGATCCCAAACACACCGCTCAGGCAACGAAGGAGTGGCTCCGTAAAAAAGCATTTCAAGGTCCTGGAGTGGCCTAGCCAGTCTCCAGACCTCAACCCCATAGCAAATTGAATGGAAGTTGAAAGTCCAGCGACAGCCCCAAAACATCACTGCTCTACAGGAGATCTGCTTGGAGGAAAGGGCCAAAATACCAGCTACTGTGTGTGGAAATCTGGTGAAGACTTACAGGAAAAGTTTGACCTCTGTCATTGCCAACAAAGGTTATATAATGATTACAAAGTATTGAGTTGAACCAAATTTATTGACCAAATACTTATTTTCCACCATAATTTACAATTAAATTCTTTAAAAATCCTACAATGTGATTTCCTGACTTTTTTTCTCATTTTGTCTCTCATAGTTGAAGTGTACCTATGATAAAAATTACAGATCTCTCTCATTATTCTAAGTTTGAGAACTTGCGCAATCAGTGGCTGACTAAATACTTTTTTGCCCCACTGTAGATGCCTCAGACACTGGAGTGGGGGCCGTCCTCTCCCAGCGAGTGGCCCCGGAAAATCGCCTGCACCTCTGTGTGGACCGATAACCGCAACCTGGCGTACATCCAGTCAGCTAAGTGCCTCAACTCATGGCAGGCCAGGTGGGCCCTGTTCTTTGGGCGGTTTAACTTCTCGATAACATACAGACCAGGGTCCCGTAACATCAAGCCCTGTCTCGCCAGTTCAATGCCGAGGATTGGGAGGAAGGACTTGATACCATCTTACCGCCGGAGTGCCTGATCGCCCACCTCACTTGGGATATCCAGCAGGCCATCCAAGAGGCACAGGGGGCTGAACCATACCCTGGGAGTGGACCCCATGATCACCTGTACATCCCCACGGCGGTGCACACCAAAGCCCTCCAGTGGGCTCACGGCTCACGGTTTGCTGCCCACCCAGGCTACCGTCGCACCCTGGAACTCCTCCGGTGCCACTTCTGGTGGCCTTCTATGGAGACAGACGCCCAGGAGTTTGTAGCTGCCTGCCCTATCTGCACCTGCAGGAAAGCCTCTCACCAGCCTCTGGCAGGTTTCTCCAACCCTTACCCACACCTGGGCACCCTTGGTTCCACATCTCCTTCGACTTTGTCACCGGCCTCCCTGAGTCGAACGGGAAGTCCGTCATCCTGACAGTAGTGGACCATTTCTCTAAGGCGGTCTGGCTAATCGCTCTACCCAAGCTCCTGTCAGCATCGGAAATGTCCACCATCCTATTTGACCAGGAGTTCAACGTCCACGGCATCCCGGTGTATATTGTGTCAGATCGAGGGCACCAGTTCATCTCCCAGGTGTGGAGGGCTTTCTGCAAGGCTCTTGGGGCTAAGGTGAGCCTCATCTCGGGGATCCACCCCCAATCCAGTGGGCAAGCTGAACAGGCTAATTAGGAAATGGAGGCCACTCTGCGCTGTCTCACGGCTAAAGACCCCGCCAAGTGGAGCTCTCAGTTGTCCTGGGCCGAACATGCACACAACACGCTGGCCAACTCAGACACGGGCCTCTCCCTGTTCAAGGCCTCCCTGGACTACCTGCCACTGCTCTTCCCAGAACAAGAAATTGATCAAAGAAATTGCCAATTGATCGCTCAGACGCCGTCAGTTTGTCGCCGTTTTCACCCGTCTGGCTCTCTTGTTGCTACCTGCTGCTAGCATTTGCTCTTGCTCTCCGGCATTCTGCCGTCTGTTTTCTTCTTACGTCAGCTATCAAGCTGTTTATTTTGCTCCCGTTATACTCGCTGTCTAGTTAATTGAATGCCAGATCTCATTTCCTTCCACAGCTACCCGGTTTCCAGATCTGCTGTCCTCCCTGTGTCCGGACACCCTTCCTCAACCCGCTACCAGTGGAAGTAACCTCTTGCAGCTGCTGCACTCTCTCATGCAGCTCGGATCCCACTTTACCTTCCACTCCAGCCAGATTCTTGAACTTAACCATGTACACTTTTGTTGCTCACACTTTCTGTTTATCCTTAAATAAACACCAGTTACTATTATGTCGTTGTCCGTGGTCTGTCTGCCGATGTGCATGTAGGGCTCCTCTAAGTAATATTTGTGGGCCTCTAAAGTCTCACCTAACACTGTTGTTTTTAGACCAGAAATTAGTCGTGTTTAGTCCTGATTGATGCCCTTAGATGGCTTTGTGCAATGCATATTCAGTTAGACAGTCTGGGCATAATAAGAGATAGTATAGTCATGGATTTAGAAACTGCCATTACCAGTGCTTTGCAGCCAGTCCTAGAGTAGCATGTTCATTATTCAAAGTTCAAGTAAGATCTTTCTGTTGCATTATTTACAAACTGCATTTTGTCTGAACTATTTCAAAGTAATACATTAGATAGTGCATGACAATAATCTAAACAGGACCACTCAAAAGCATGAGTCAATTTCTTATAACCCAGCTGTGTGAGATAACACAATGACTTTGGCTTTCTGAGACAAATAAATTCTGTTTTAGTCATGCTTTCAATGTGAAAGTTAAAACAGTGTTTTAAGTCAAGGACAAGACCCAGATCTCACACTTCAGATTTAGGATACATCACTAGGCTGTCCAATGTGCTCACAAGTTTCACTTTTTGCATTCCGTAGAACAAAAAGCTGAATTTCCATTTTGTTGTTGATCAGGATGAACAGTTCACTAGCTGGTAATCAGCAATTTCACTTCACACCCCCTTTAGCTTTAGTACCCACAACCATGGTTCCTGCACAGCTACCTGTAGTTAGTTATTGGTTAATGTCTCACAACAGAGCCTCTGGAACAACAGGGGCAATGGGCATATGACCCAATAATTTTTGAGCTACTGTTGCAATGCCCCACCTCTTTTTGGTTCCGTTTAAGCTGGTCATATTTAGAAAAGAAAACTCACCTGAACCTCTAGTACCACTGACCTATAGGCACAAGCCCTTCAAGATTTTGATGTTAACAAGACATTGGAGGCGCATTTCAAAAACTGTGCGGCTGTTTCATGTAAGGACTGTGGCTGCTGCTGCACACACTACTCTGTCACTCACTTTGTACTCTGTTTATCCTTATCAGTACTGGGAGGGTGCGGGAGCCTATAAATGCCTGTAAATGTTTCAAATGTGAAGCACTAACTAATGATCACATTTTTTAGGACACATTATATTTCCTAATTTTCTGCTCTTGAGTATTATTTCTTACTATGTTAAGCTAGGATTTGATGTTCTTCACAGATGGTGCTTGAATGTTTGTGAACCCTTTAGAATTTTCTGCGTAAATATGACCTAAAACATCATCAGATTTTCACACAAACCCTAAAAGTACATAAAGAGAACCCAGTTAAACAAATGAGACAAAAATATTATAATTGGTAATTTATTTATTGAGGAAAATGATCCAATATTACGTATTAGTGAGTGGTAAAAGTATGTGAACCTCTAGGACTAGCAGTTAATTTGAAGATGAAATTAGTCAGATGTTTTCAATCAATGAGAGTACAGTCAGGTGTGAGTGGGCACCCTGTTTTATTTAAAGAACAGGGATCAATCAAAGTCTGTTTGTGGAAATGTATCATGGCATGAACAAAGGAGATTTATGTGGACCTCAGAAAAAAAGTTGTTGATGCTCAACAGGCTGGAAAAGGTTACAAAACCTCTAAAAAAAATATCTCAAAAGAGTTTGGCAGATTGTGTAAAAATGGAGGAAATTCAACACCATTGTTACCCTCCTCAGGAGTGATCAACCAACAAAGATCAGTCCAAGTGCAAGGCATGTAATAGTTGGCGAGGTCAAAAAGGACCCCAGGGTAACTTCTAAGCAACTGAAGGCCTCTCTCTCATTGGCTAATATTAATTTTCATTAGTCCACCATCAGAAGAACACTGAACAACAATGGTGTGCATGGCAGGGTTGCAAGGAGAAAGCCACTGCTCTCCAAAAATGAACATTGCTGCTCACCTGCAGTTTGCTAAAGATCACATGGACAAGCCAGAAGGCTACTGGAAGAATGTTTTGTGGACGACTGAGACCAAAATAGAACTTTTTGGTTTAAAAGAAAAGCGTTATGTTTGGAGAAAGGAAAACACTACATTCCAGCATAAGAACCTTATCCCATCTGCGAAACATGGTGGTGGTAGTATCATGGTTTTGCTGCATCTGGGCCACGACGGCTTGCCATCATTGACGGAACAATGAATTCTGAATTATATCAGTGAATTCTACAGGAAAATGTCAGGACATCTGTCCATGAATTGAATCTCAAGAGAAGGTGGGTCATGCAGCAAGACAACGACCCTAAGCACACAAATCGTTCTACCAAAGAATTCTTAAAGAAGAATAAAGTGAATGTTTTGGAATGGCCAAGTCAAAGTCCAAGTCTTAATCCAACTGAAATGTTGTGGAAGGACCTGAAGCGAGCAGTTAATGTGAGGAAACCAACCAACATCCTAGAGTTGAAGCTGTTCTGTATGGAGGAATGGGCTAAAATTCCAAATGACCAAGAATTATATTTTTGTCTCATTTGTTTAACTGGGTTTTCTTTATCTACTTTATCTACTGTTAGGATTTGATAATGTTTTAGGTCATATTTATGCATAAATAGAAAATAGAAACCTCTAAAGGGTTGACAAACTTTCAAGCACCACTGTAAAGGTTTATGGAGACACGTTATTATGCTATAGCTAGAACATAAGCTACATGTAGTACTACAGTTAAGGTTTAAGTTAAATATTCAGCTGGTAATACAGATAATGATGCATTATTGCTTGTAAATCAGTGTGACCAAATCTTTGTCATCCAGCAGCTTATGGAAGAAAGAATTAGATGTGGACACCAAACCATTATCATTTTCATTGACTTCAAAGTGGCTTTGATTGCATACACTGGCCAGCATTATGGAAAACACTTGAGATTTAGCACTTCCCCCGGAAAATTATACACATCCTACAAGCAACATACAGTGACTCAAGCAGTATTATACGCATCTGTAATTAAGTGTCTGATGAGTTCTCCATCCAATCCGGAAATCGCCAGGGAGACATTACTTCTCCGCTACTGTTCAAAACTGTGGTTGATGCTATCACGAGGAAAGCATTTGAAGGCAGGGAGAGGAGGGCAATGTGATGAAAAAAATTTGATCACTGCTTTGATGTTTGTCATTGACAGTGCCGTATTTGCTGAAACCGATGCTGAAGCCACAAATATACTTTGCTGTATTGCTCGCCTTCTGAAGTCTTATGGCCTGAGAATCAACACATACAAAACCAAGGTCATGACAGCTGATGGATCGCAAGCCATTTTCCACCTCAATGGAGTCCAGATTGAACAAGTAAAGATGTTCAGATATCTTGGATCACTGGTGGAGGAGAAAAAAGTAGCATCCATGGGTGAGATACACAGTAGGATCAGGCAGACCTCCTCAGCCGGTATTGCTGGACAGATCAAAGACAGGGACGATGCTCAAGTCAGATGTAAATAACCAGGAAGTCTTCCAGATGCGATGTCTACGACAAATCCTGGAAGTATCCCTCTGTGACTGCCTCTGAAACGATACCGTCAGATTAAGATGTGAGCAGCAACCCACGATCGAGGAGGAAATTTGGAAAAGAAGATTACAATGGTTTGGCCACAAAGCAACGACCCACAAATTGGAAAGTACAGCGAGCAGCACCTAAGAAGACATGGTCACAACAAGTTGAAGATGATCTGTGGAATAGGCGACTCAACCTCTATGATGCCAAAACTGTCGCCCTCGATCGTCAAGCATGGCGACATGTCATACCTTATGTCAGGTATCCACCGGCACCCACAGCAGATCTGAGATTGACCTCAAATCCAGTTAGGAATTGAGTAGTAAATCAGAGAAAGAGGTCAGCAGTAGCAAAAGGGTTACCCCCTGTACTTCACTAACTTAAATTTCATCCCACCACTTTTGGACACATTTTGCCACACCTGTCTCACAATGATATGGCAGACTTCTGACCCAGTTCTTCTTATTTCCATTGGCTTGCACTGCTATGCATTGGCTTTAAGTTACCACAACATCTCATTTTTTGGGGTCTGAATATTGCCTATTCCAATACAAAACTTTACATTTCTTATTTTTTTTGTTTTGTTTTGTTTTTTAAATGAACAGAGTTTCTGATCATTAATATGCTGCATGATCCGCCAACTCTTCAGCTGCAGTTCATGTTCACATTATGTCATATTCTCCTGTACAATTCTCTGGTATGGAGCAGAATTTGGGGTTCTGTTAATGTTCCCCTTAGTGAGAAATAATTTTCTCTATACCAATCTGACATGAATACAGTTGTTTCATCAACCTCAGCTGAAAAGAGAAGCCTGAAATTTTTGGGGTAAATCTAGGAGTCTTTGTGATTTTATCTCTAGCTTTTGGAGAGATTTTAGTACCCCTTGGAGGATTACCAACTATTCAAATATTTCTCCATTTTAACCATATGGTTCTTATCATGGTTTGGTGAAGTTCCAGAGACTTTACAAATGGCTTTGTAACCTTTTCCTGACTTATATGGTTTAACAACTTTTTTCATCTGGAATTTGTTTTCTCTGTGCTATAATACACATGACTTTTCAACCTATGTGGTGTTATGTTCACTCTTAAGAACCTAAGTTAGATTATATTGTGTATTTCTCTCCTCTCTGTTACTACATTATCTACTGTACACCCCTACAATCCTTCCAAACTCCGTCCTCTCTGAAGTTATTTCTTAAACAATTACATTTTTAAAAGAGTAATAACATCAGTTAATAATAATGACAATAAGTAAATAATGACATATTGGTCTTTGAAGGAGAGGGTGGTGATTTGGTTTATTTAAGAATTAACCAAAGTAGTATTTATATTGAGAAAGGATAGGGCTGTTCATTAACTAAAGTACTCAGACTTCTAATCCTAACTAACTTTTTAGTGGTATTATCTAAGAGAGGAAACACTGAATTTTGTCGATACAGTCCACAATAGCATCTGAATATAAACAATTATAAAAATGTGTATAAATTCAAGGGGCAAAGATTTTTTCACAGTGCTGTATCTTAAATTCTGTGCGCCACCATGTGGAGGACTGGAATGCTACATCGGCTTAGAGTTCAACCTCATGCGAAGGTACTTTTTACTTTAAATCATCTGATAGATATTAGATAGACTTTAGCTTTTAATGAATGATGGGGCACTAATGATGTGATTATTGCAACAACTGGGAATATTTATTTTGGAATATTTTGGTTGATTGTGTCTTCTCAGCTCCAGTTTCCTCACTGAATGTGGGACATTGGCTTCCAGGATTTATTGATATTTAGTAGAATCCATTATTCCCTCTAGCCACAAAATTTTGGTAAGTGCCACATAAGTGCCACTGGCTGCACCACAACCCTATAGAATTACCCACATACTTAACATTAGAATGTGTTTTTTTTCTGTGATGCTTCAACTTTTACTCTAAACATACATTTTGGTGATTACAGCAGAAGACATGTTTTAGTCTTTATTTATTTTTTTTATTTTTTTTTCAGGACAGCAAGCTTTCCAGTTCTGCTGTCTTAACTCACTTCCTATTGCAGCCAGGGGTCATATATTAAACTCTTGTCCTAGCCTTCCAGGCCTCAGAAGATTCTGCTTCTGCTCCATGACATATACACTTCAAACCTACACACCTGTAGGCCAACTGGGGTATTCAAGATTCAGAGAGTCTGGCACAGCCTTCTCTGAGATCTAACAATGTCCACAAG
Organism: Ancistrus triradiatus; assembly: GCA_025084515.1. Classification (NCBI taxonomy): domain Eukaryota; kingdom Metazoa; phylum Chordata; class Actinopteri; order Siluriformes; family Loricariidae; genus Ancistrus; species Ancistrus triradiatus. Next base: position 668,703 of record JAJAGP010000150.1, on the reverse strand, counting down.
ACCAGGTCTTGATGTTTGAGTGTCCTGGATCCTCATTGGTGGAATGAGCTTCCTACCCAGTCCAGTGTCCTAGTGTCTTAATTCCTTCCGTAAATTCTCAGAACTCAGTGCCTTAAACAATACTTAGGATAGTACTCTTCTGCTCTCTGCATATTTATTGTGATCCATTTTCATTTATCTGGGGAACACCATTATTATAAGATTGCTGATTTGCATGGAAAAAAATTCAATTAGTAACACCTATAGTTATGAAATTGCATCGGCCCCTCAAGTAAAAATAGTGTCAACCCAATATGCCTACAGTTCGATACCACCTCTTGCATTAAATATGTTTATTTGAATATACACATAAAATCAGTGATTTACATAAATTATATGTAAATCTGTGAATTTTATTAGGTGTCACTACTGTACTGTAGTGTGTTAGGTTGCACATTTGCACAACATGTAATGAACCGGGGTGCCTTAACATAAACAAAAAAGAAAAAAAATATTCACGGACATTTTGCCTTAAGTACAGTCATCAGCCTGGAACAATTAGTACTGTATTTTGTTAATCACGTCTCTTTATGCCAAAAATACCTTAATGCATAGTATTATGCAGTGCTTAATTTGTAAATGATGAGCTACTGCAGCTTGTAGTAACAATATGGTGGATGACGTAAATAATTGTAGGTGTTGGTCCACAGATTCAGCCCTGGTGTTACCCCATCTACACTTGTTGACAAAAAAAAAAACCTCACCAAGATGGGAGTTGTTGGGATTGAATGAAACTTTTTTGTGTTAATGTAATGATGATATATGTAAGTTATTACAATATTAGAGCAAAAGGATAAGTTTATTGGGGAAAACTGTACACTTGAATGGAGGCTCTAGTACCATGTTAGGCTGCTTCTAGCCTGGATATGAAGATAAAGATGAGATACTGTTGGGTATTGGAGGCAAACAAGTTTCATGTGGTATCCTTTTCCCCACACATGTTCCAGCTGGGCCTGTAGATCCTGCACACTCACTGGTTGCAGAACCTGGCATCCCAACTTGTCCCATAAGTGCTTGATTGGTGATAAACGGTGACTGAACAGGCTAAGGAAATGTTGCAATCTGGTGGAGATATTCCTCGGAAATGCTTGCTGTGCTTGGGCGAGCATTATTGTGCTGAAAAAGGCAAGCTGGAAGTTCTGCCGTGAGAAGCAACTTGTGGTTGCAGGATGTACTGCACATATCACTGATTTGTTAGTGTCCCTCGTATAACTACTAGGGGTGACCAGTTATGGTAAGAGATGGCTTTCCTGATCATCACACCAGCATTTGGGGCAGTGTGTCACTCAATAGGAAAGGTAGGATTGAAGAGCTCACCATGATGCATCCATACTCAAATCTGACTGTCGCCGGATCCCAAACAAAACCAAGATTTTGTCACTAAAGATGTTTCAAGAAGATTGTCACAATATGGTTCCAGTCTGTAGCAGTCCAGCATCTTGTGACAGTGGCTGATTGTCAAAGGCAGGACACTTAACGGGCACTGTAACAACAAATTTCCAGCCACTTCTGCAAAAGTGCCTGTAAATGGTCCGGGCAGAGATAGGGGTGTGTAGTGAAGGTGCCACCTGTGTATGGATGTTGGACAACAAAACTGTGGGAGCTTCTCATGCTTGCCAATGGACTAAATGATACTTTCTACTGGTGGTTTATCTGTGCCATCTGGTGTCTGTTCATCCTGAGTGCATGCCTTCACAGAACCACTACTCCCAACATCTCCTAACTAGGTCAGAACAGCCTAGATGACAGGCAATTCGGCAAAACAACCATCCTGCTTCTTTCGGTTGAACAATGCACGTCTGTCATTTTGCTGGGCAAAATGTCTTTGAGTGCATCATAGTGGCATGTGTAGCAGTCAACGATCTCTCACCAAGAGGTACACTTCTTTACCTGAAAGTAGTCTCTGAGAGCCTTTTTACAGGGCAGTGGGGGAAGCACTTCTACACCCTCTTGTGACAAAACCCAGTGTCTAATTAGACCATACCTGTAGTCATTAACATGTCTGCCTATCATTTACATAACTGCATGTCACATTTTGCAGCATTCAGACATTTCTATCTGGATGTGTTATTTTAAAACAATTTGGTTAAAGTGTATATTATGAAACATACCAGCATGTACCTCATTATGCATTCAAATCGAAAGTGCTCCCTTTTCAATGCATCTGAGTTAGGTTGCCATGTTCCCATGAGATGTGTGAGGGCCTGAGAATATTCTATCCACTCTGCTTTACATGTAACTTCCTCTTTAAATTATTACTCGTTCTTCAAAAGTGTTATGAAATTGTCATCATTTTCTTGAAGACCACACAAGGAACAAAGTAAGTATAAGAACATTTGATCATATTTAGAATGATGCAGGACTCTTTTTAGTTCCTAGAATTGAAAAAGTCTTGGCTGTGGGTCTTGGCACTGGGACACTGAGACATCACTAATCACTAACGGCTGCATGCTACCCAGAGGCCTTAATGCTGGTTACATGAAACTTGAAATTGTTTTGAAGGAGACCACGTTGTCATTATGTAACTGTTTCTGTTATTTAACATTGAAATGTTTGAAAACATGCACTTCTGTTAGGCACAAAGTAAAATCTCATGACCTAAGTAAAATCCAATATGACATAAAATGTCATCTTTGTCCATAAAAATTTATATTATCACAAACAACCACTGTCAAAATTGTTATTAAATAAAATTACAATATTCAAATTAATATGTAGTCTTTCATTCTTTAATTATTATTATTTTTTAATATTTAACCCTCCTGGATTGCACAGTTTAGTTGCAGGCTAACAAAGAAAAAGAAAAGTGAATTAATAATCGTTTCTGACCTAACGACTAGACTGACTTAATTATGAACTCCTATGCTGGAGGTTTGTAACAATTTATTAAAATAGAATAATGTAAACGATTAGCGATAGGAATTTAAGGAATATAAGCAATACACCTAACGATTAGGTGTATTGCTTATATTTTGTCAAATACTGCTACGATCAGGAACATATCTATAGGTGGGCTAAATGCCCTCCCAATGAAAACTGAAAAATCACTGTTACAGCCTTTTTTTTATTGTTTACAGTACTTATAGTTTCTTGTAACTTTGCTACTGGTCATCAAAAAGGAACTGCTGCAGAACACTATCAAACACAGTTGTTGAAAGTATGCGGAGATAAGGCATTACCTCAAACGACTTCCTCCTCCCTCCGTAGATGCACTACATGAGCATTCAATTTAATGCTGCGACACGCTACTTAGTGCACTCTGTTCCGAAAAAAGAAATTTGTGATTGAGCCAGCCGTTGAGGGTGCAGCTCTTGGCGGACACTAATGAACAAGTCAGTATAGTAATGTTTGTTATAAATGACATATTGTATTCAACTTTATTGTGCAAGGTGGTCATTTCAGTTGTACAACGCCCGTGTAACAATGTTTGTAATAAATGACACACTGTATAAGGCTTTATTGTTTCACATTTTGAAACGTGGCTAGTTGAGGTTATGGCATTACGGTGTCAGAAACTTGATAATTGTCAAAAACGTATGTTTTCCTGTTTAAACTTACACAGCTTAAAACAAGGATACCTCACTGATTGCACATCACAAAGTAAGATCAATGCTCAATATATGTAGCAAATAACAGATTCTGTACTACATAATTAAAAGCAGTAAGCTCAATATAAAAACCAAAATAATATGGAAAGTAGAAACATACAGTAGAGAAGTGGTAATGTTACAAATCTTGAATACTTTGGTGTTTCAAGCACACTGGAATGTTGTTGGATCCAAATGTTAGATCACTGTGTATAGATATAGATACACTCTGAGAAACTTTCAGTGCAAATGCAATATATACACTCACCGGCCACTTTATTAGGTACACCTTACTAGTATCACGTTGGACCCCTTTTCACCTTCAGAACTGCCTTAATTCTTTGTGGCATACATTCAACAAGGTGCTTGAAACATTCCCTTCCATTCAGTATGGATTTTGATGCATGTTGACATGATAGCATCACACAGTTACTGCAGATTTGTTCGTTGCACATCCAGAATGTGAACCTCCCATTCCACCACATCCAAAAGGTTCTCTATTGGATTGAGATCTGGTTACTCTGGGGGCCAGTGAGTACAGTGAACTCATTGTCATGTTCAAGAAGCCAGCAGAAATCAAGACTCATCAGATCAGGCAACATTTTTCTGCACTGGCCCTGTAATTAATTTCTCTATGTTGAAAACTGCCATTCTAGCTCTCCACAGATATTACTGCATTGAGCTATATTTTCACTTTTGTATAGCTCCAGCATTGTCATCATGTATTACATGTGACGGTCCAGTCCTTTACTTAACATCATCGTAGAGCTAAATGCAGCACCTTCAGTGAGGAAAATAAGTATTTGATACACTGCCGATTTTGTAAGTTTTCCCACCTACAAAGAATGGAGAGGTCTGTATTTTTTTATCATAGGTACACATCAACTGTGAGAGACAGAATATAAAAAAAAAAATCCAGAAAATCACATTGGATGATTTTTAAATAATCAATTTGCATTTTATTCCATGAAATATGTATTTGACACAACAGAAAAACAGAACTTAATATTTGGTACAGAAACCTGTGTTTGCAATTACAGAGGTCAGACGTTTCCTGTACCTCTTGACCAAGTTTGCACACACTGCAGGAGGGATTCTGGCCCACTCCTCCATACAGATCTTCTCCAGATCTTTCAAGTTTTGGGGCTGTCGCTGGGCAACATTGAGTTTCAACTCCCTCCAAAGATTTTCTATTGGGTTCAGGTCTGGAGACTGACTAGGCCACTCCAGGACCTTGATATGCGTCTTACGGAGCCACTCCTTAGTTGCCCTGGCTGTGTGTTTTGGGTCATTGTCATGACCCAAACATGACCCCATCCATCCTCCCTTCAATACAGTGCAGTCGTCCTGTCCCCTTGCAGAAAAGCATCCCCAAAGTATGATGTTTCCACCCTCATGCTTCACAGTTGGGACGGTGTTCTTGGGGTTGTACTCACCCTTCTTCTTCCTCCAAACACAACGAGTGGAGTTAATACCAAAAATCTCTATTTTGGTCTCATCTGACCACATTACCTTCTCCCATGCTTCCTATGGATAATCCAGATAGTCACTGGCAAACTTCAAACGGGCTGGACATGTGCTGGCGTGAGCAGGGGGACCTTGCGTGCCCTGCAGGATTTTAATCCATGAAGGCATAGTGTGTTACTAACAGTAATCTTTGAGACTGTGGTCCCAGCTCTCTTCAGGTCATTGACCACATTCTCCCATGTAGTTCTGGGCTGATTCCTGACCTTTCTCAGAATCATCCTGACCCCATGAGGTGAGATTTTGCATAGAGCCCCAGACTGAGGAAGATTGACAGTCATCTTGTGTTTCTTCCATTTTCTAATAATTGCGCCAACAGTTGTTGCCTTCTCACCAAGCTGCTTGCCTATCGTCCTGTAGCCAATCCCAGCATTGAGCAGGTCTAGTATTTTGTCCCTGGTGTCCTTAGACAGCTCTTTGGTCTTGGCCACGGTGGAGAGGTTGGAGTGTGAGTGTGGAGTGTAAAACCTGCAAAATCAGCAGTGTATCAAATACTTATTTTCCCCACTGTAGTATGCAAACAGAACAGGCCTTTAAATTACCGTGTATCTATCCTAGCATACTCACCTATGTCTTCTTTTATCTTTATTGATGTGTACCCTAGCTACATACCCCCCACCTTTTTCAAAATTAAACTATGCGCTTGTTTATGTACCCTATTTACGAAAATAATATTTATGTTATTTCCCACTTGGAGATGACATCCTAGTTACGCCCTTAGCTACAATGAAACAATATCGTCATTATTTCCTTCAACCAAAAAAAGAAATAATGATGCCTAAATAATGCTTTCATACTGAGTAGAGAGCATATCAATAGAGGGCACAGGTAGGATTTCTTGATAATTACCTATGTAGGGTACCTGTAAAGGGAGTAGGGAGTTATTTGGGTTGCAACCATTAAGCCCTAGCTATAGTTTTGCTTCAGTGTGTCTCGTCACGACTCTGCACAGGGCGCGCGAACACAGTGTTGCCAAATTAGCGATTTTGTCGCTAAATTCAGACGTTTCAGACCTCTCTGGTGATTTATTTTTTTAATCGAGTGGCGACAAATAGTGACTTTTTGTACAGACCTAAACTACTTCTGATAGACATGCGCGTCATGGCAGCTGACTCGTATCACGTGACCAGGAACTGGCCTTTATGTTTTATGCTGATTAAGTAAAGAGATTCTTTTGCTTTAAACAGTGGTTTTACAACGACGGTTTATTTGAGCGATACGAGATCTTAAGATGAGGCTTAGAACTGTTTTTGTACTTCTGTCAGTTTGGGTGTTCACGGAATATTGTGGTGAGTTTTTAATCTTTCGAATACCCTATTAGGTCTAATCCGAATTTATTTAGGCTGTACAGTCATAAGGTTTGCTAATAACATTGTATGCTTTAAAATCCACAGATGCAAACGTGATTCTGAGTGCTCCAGCCACTGTTGATTTAGAGGAGGGCAGTTCTAAAAATATCACAATCGAAGCAAGGTGTGGAAACTTTATGATAAACTTGCTTATTAAAATGATAAATGTGATGAATCACATTGTATTGCTTGCTCCTATTTTAATTAATTAACATAGCACTGCACAGCTATATGAGTGGATAATACAAACTTCAACAGAAGCCTTTCATTGCTATTTAACAATTCAATAACATTGAATAGTTGGATCAATTGTTACAACAATTTAATAATTAAATTCTTAAATATCTTGTTTGCAACCAAAGTGTTACCAGAACTTACCTTTATATCCATTTTGTTAACTTTATTAGGTAGTTTTATAAGAAACAGCATGATCTCTCATGTGCCATGCAGTGTAGTGTGTTATTTGTTTGACATAGTCTGCTGTTGTACAGAGATGACCAAAGAATATAAGAAACTGTTCAAATTCGTTCATCATCTTTACCAATTTCGGTTCCTGTAGGTAAAGAGTGTTCTATGCACTCACTGCCCACTTTATTAGGTACACCTTGCTAATACTGGGTTGATGACATGATAGCAAAGCACAGTTGTTACAGATTTGTCAGCAGTTGGTAAACAATGCTCAGTTGGTATTAAAGGGCGCAAAGTGTGCCAAGAAAATATCCCCCACATCACTACACCACTAGCAGCGGCCTTATACAAGGCAGGATGGCTTCATGCTTTCATGTTGTTAACACCAAATTCTGACTATTACATCTGAATGTTGCTTCAGAAATCGAAACTCATCAGACCAGGCATTGTTTTCCAGTCATCTGTTGTCCAGTTTTGGTGAGCCTGTGGGAAATGTAGCCTCAGTTACCTGTTCGTAGCTAGCAGGACTGGCACCCGGTGTGCCCATCTGCTTCAAGATTCAACGTGTTGGGCATTCACAGATGCTCATACCTTGGTTGTAATGAATGATAACAATTATGTTTACAGCTCTTAGCAGATGCTCTTATCTAGAGCGACTTACAGAAGCGCCTTGTATTCTTCTCAGGCAGATTCCGATCAGATTTATTTCTATAGGGCTTTTTTCAGTGGAGCATTGTTGCAAAGCAGCTTTACAATTCTCTATTATCTTCTGATAATCTAAGTCCAAGCCCAGATTGGTCACGTCTTAGATGTTACCTCATGCTAGTACAAATAAGCAATAGCCCAATAACATAATCCTACTAGATCCTGCTAGGATTTGATGTAGGTAAATCCGCAAGCAAACATTAACACTTATAATTTTATTAAATATGCAAGTACAGTTTCAGCCTTCACTTAAGTCGAAGTTTGCAGACAGTAAGAGACTCATTCAGACATCCAGTGGAAGTTCACCTTGTGGTAGTACAGAGAAGAATCTTTTTGCTTGTGCTCCTTTGATCTTGTTTGGAGGGGCCAGTCAAGCAAAGCTTGGGTCTCGAAGGGTGTGAGGTACAGAGCATGGTTTGATTAGAGACTTTAGGTAAGCAGGTGCTGGTCTGTTTTTGGCTTTGAAGGCGAGCAAAACCAGGTTTTGATGTGGGCAGCTACAGGGAGCCAGCAAAGAGAACACGGCGGTGATGTGACATGAGAAAACCAGAAGTGTCACTGCATTCTGAAACAGTTGCAGGGGTCTGATTGAACACATGGGAAGACCCGCCAGAAGAGCATTGCAGTAATCCAGTTTGGACAAGCAACTGTTTGGCTTCCATGGAAAGGAAGGATTAAGTTCTTATAATGTTATGGAGGAGGTACTTGCGTGACTGGATCAGTTTGGCAACGTGAAAATGAGTCATTTTGGCAAAATTATTATTTGCCTTTCTACCTGCTCAAACCAGTCTAGTCATTCACCTTTGGCATCAACAAGGCAGTTTCTCCCAGAGAACTGCCACTCGCATGATAGTTTGTCTTTTTTGGTCCATTCTCTGTAAACCCTTGAGATGGCTGTGTGTGAAAACCCCAGTTGATCAGAGGTCTGTGAAATACTCAGACCACCTTGTCTAGCACAACAACCATGCCATGTGCAAAGTCTCTTAAATCACCTTTCCTCCCCATTCTGATGCTCGTTTTGAACTTCAGCAGGACGTCTTGATCATGTCTACAAGTCTAAATGCATTGATATTCAGCCATGTAATTCACTGGTTCGATATGTGCATTAAGGAGTGGTTGAACAGGTGTACTTAGTAAAGTGGTCGGTGATTCTATAGTGTGTAGAATCTAGAGCATAGTGGCTAGGGAAATATTTAATAAATACATGGTCTTCACAGGGTCAAGCAGCAAAAATGCAATTAACGGCATTAAAATAATGCATTGGGTATTTTTTTTACCATAACCAGCTATTCAAACCACTAACTGACTATAAGGAATGACAACTGGTAAAAGAACAACTAGTTAGGTGTTCCAAACGATTTGTTAGCACCACCTTCTGCTTAAGTTCTAGCTGTGGGATGGATATATATATATATTCATTCAGTAGTTAATTATCTGATAAAAATTGTTTATTGTATATTGTAGCATTTAGTGCTAGAAGAAACATGCTGTGAAAGAGCAGCGAATAGGAGAACACTTCTGGAACGAGACCCTCTGCTCTTGGCAGAGAGGTGAAACACCTCTACATATGACAGGCAGGGTAGCACCAAGCTTCACTTATGTTGTCATCACTGAAAGTGGGTGGGTTGTAACACAGTAGAACTTTTCCCATTAAAAAATATAAATAGGCTCCTGCCATCAGAATATTCACTATCCAAATTGTTTTCTCATATTGATGTACATTCAGATAGAAGGGTTTGACTGGAGAAGGTTTTTCCCCCGAAGAACTGAGTGTATGCTCAAATCAACCTAATAACAATGAGTCTGTTTTCATTCCTTTTGTTTCGTATAGTTTGATGGATTGTGTTCTGAGTGTATTACTTTTAAAACATTCCAATTCTTTCTTTTTGCAGTTCCCCACTGAATGCTACCATGTACATATTCTTCAATGTCACATTTTCCTCAAAAAATGTCTCTGCAATCATTGATTTTCCTGGAGAGGTAACGTAATCATTGTATTATAGTGTAGAGAATGTACCATTTTTGTTAACATTTGTAGCATTTAGCAGACAGTTCCAGGACAACTTACAAAATAACATTTTTTTATTTTTTTTATTTTTTTTAAAGATCAGCAGCTTAGAGTTTGATGCAATCTTACGTAATACAATGAAGCGGCTGAGGTTACTGGCCTTGTTTATGGATCAGTATGGATGGCATGGCCCACGTTCTAGTAATTAGTTCAGTACATAGAGCAAACTGCTGAGCCACCACTGCATTTCAGCACCAATTTATAGATCATGTCTATTTCAACTGTGTGTTGGGTGGCATGGTACCACCAGTGGTTCCGTAGGTCACCTCACAGCTCCAGGGATCCCTGATTCAATCAATCCCAGACTCTACCTGTGTGGAGATTGGGTGGGCTTTTGCATGTTTGACAAGTGCAGTTGTATTGCAGTTGCCTTGGTTCTCTCATGGGTATAGCCATCAGTGTTGACATGATGTTAATAAATGAATAACTTGAAAAACATCAAATGTGTTTATTCTCGTGCACAGGTTGTTTTACCAGCAGAAAATGCATCAACCTATTTTGAAGTTAAAGGAAAAGGTGTAGGGCAGGTGACCGCTTATCTGATCAGCAACAATACTGACATAGAAAGGTATGCTCAGTATCAGTTCTTTGTTTTTCACTGTTCTGTTTCTCTTTTTTTAATTGGTTTACCCCAGGAAGTGCTCATGTGAGAAGAGTACTTTAATGTTTGTGCTAGAATTGAAATTCAGAACTGGTTATATTTTTATTTTATAAATCAGTGGAATAAATACTGTAATGCTAATCTATGAATGAATTTTGCAGAGCTGTGCTGAAGTGAAAAATAATCAACAGTCTTCTGATCAGTCAGAATGCAAATCTCTTCAGTGCCGTAGATTCTTTTTAAAGTATACACATTCAGCATCACTTTTGTCTTCTGTAGTCTATCTAAATGATGCTGCAGCTTTTTCTCTATACTTCTCCATGTTTGTTTGTTATTTGTAGCTCGTTTAATGGATGCTCTGGAAAAACAAAACATTCTGGCTTTTGTCTTTATCTCTGAATCTGTAGCATAATGTCCACTGTATATCTAGTTCAAGTAAACAGTATAACAATTATACTGTCACACAGCTGTTAGATGAGTGGTGTTCAAACGTTTTCTGCAGTGCCATCCGACTCTGGCACACGGACATACTTGTGTCTTTTGTGTTTTGCTCCCAGACTCCACTGGTATTTATGTTAAACATTGAAATTCATACAAACTGCAACTTCTTATTGAACAAAACAAAATAAAGTGACAAATCACATTTAAAGTGGAATTATTACACATGCATAGTAAGTTTTTACTCTGTAACAGCATTCATTGCTTTCTCAAAATTATCTCTCTGCACAAAAATGGCTTTAAAACTTAACCTGAGAGAACAAAAAACTATAACCTGAACATTTGGACCGTAAAATCCCAATCCCAATTAAAAGCAGTACTCAGTGCTACATTTATTTGCCTTGCTGTGCCCCCTGCAATAGCTCTGCTTTAGATGGTGATTTTTATTTACTGTGTATTCTTTTCTATGTAGCCTACAAACTCGAATCAGATTTTTGGTCGTCAGAAGTAACATCCTCACAATCATCAACCAAATCATTGGATGGATCTACTTTTTCGCCTGGTCCATTTCATTCTACCCTCAGGCATATGAGAACTGGAAAAGACGGAGGTAAAAATGCAGACATTTACTGAATCTGTTTACAATTTCAGTAACAAATAAAGTAATACATAAATGTCTTATTGCAGTGTGGGTGGGCCTGAGCTTTGATTTCCTCACACTCAACCTCACTGGATTTATTGCTTATAGTGTCTTTAATGTTGGTCTGTTTTGGATTCCTACCATAAAGGTAAAAAGGTTTGGGGGTTTTTTTTGGGGGGGGGGGGTCAGTTATAAACAAAAGAATACTACAGTTCTGTAACAATAAGTATATTATGTTAGTTTTTAACATTGTAATTATTAAAGTTATTTCAATTAATACTTCTATTTTAACAGGAAGAATTCATAAATGAAAATCCAAATGGAGTCAATCCAGTGGAAGCAAATGATGTGTTTTTCAGTTTGCATGCGATGGTTCTTACTTTGGTGTATATATTCCAGTGTGCTATATATGAGGTCAGTCTTTGTCTTTATTCATTACTGTTTATTTAGTGGATAATATCATTATTTTAGAACATTATTTTGAGCATAACTCAAGTACAACATATGACCAAAACTGTGTAAACCTCCCATCTAATTAGTGATTTATAGAAGGCCACACTTGCTGCTCACATGTTCATTACATGCAGCATGCATGTTGTTGAGACCTTTTTTTCATGAACTTGTTTGAGTTATGCTTCGCAAAACCACAATGCTCTGTTGTTAAACAAAATTGTTTGCTGTCATAGCTATGACTTGTTTATTTGAGATATACCTACCTACCTATGCCTATATATGCCTTTTCAAATTTTAGCGAGGAGGGCAAAGGGTATCCAAGCTGGCCATTTCACTCCTGGTGATCGCTTGGTCGTTTGCCTTGGTCACACTCTTTGTTGCTGTTGCTCAGAAGATCTCATGGTTAACTTACCTGTACTACTTCTCCTACATTAAACTGGGCATCACACTGTGTAAATACATCCCTCAGGTATGTAATGTATGTAAAGTCTTAAAGATAACTGAATGAAGAAGAATGCAGAACATTGTGTCTCTTCAATGTTTTCAGGCTTACATGAACTATAAGAGACAAAGCACAGAGGGCTGGAGCATTGGCAATGTGCTGCTGGACTTCACAGGAGGCACTTTTAGCATACTTCAGATGTTCCTGCAGTCCTACAATAATGGTATATGCACAGACTTTTGAATCAATTATGCCCAGTCACCGTGAAACTTTAGTGCATTCAAGTTTTCATATGCTGGTACATAACACTTAGGTTCTGGGTAGAGATGCATTGATTTCAATTTTATTGGCCTAGTCCAGTATTTTATATGTATGATCGACCAGTTGTGATTTTTGCTGTTTCCAAATTTCTAAGAATTATAAAGGACAACATACAGAAACATTTTCGTTCAACTGTTCTTGTAATGGAAGCTTCTTCACTGCTAAAGAAAGATAGCAGTGGCTGCTGGCTTGTGCCTGGCTCTGTGCTTTCACAAGGTCATATTCTACAAATTCAGCGGGGTGACGCTGTTTTACATTTTTAAATTAAAACTTTTAAATTCGTTGTTCTGAACGTTTTCGGAATTGTTCCTCCAAGGCTTATTTTCACCATGCATGTAAACAGCACTCACTGTGAATTTGCCTACTTCCATGCTGAAGATAAGGCTGTGTCCGAAGTAGATCCCTACTCCTATGTTGGTATCACTACTCCTATGTTGGTATCCCTACTTCTTTATTAGTATTGTACTATCTAGGCCTAGGGAGATACTATTAAGTAGCACTAAAACACACCTGAAATCTAGCATTTCCTCATGATCAACATGCGTCAGCACTGGTCTGTTAAATAACTCCCGAGTGGCTGAGCCGTGTTTAAAGCTCCGTACACACATGAACTGAATTGTGAAATAAAGTTAGTTAAAGCACTGTGCTGTTCATGCGGGGCTGTGTTTGTGCGAGTGTCGCTGTTGTGCCCTGCACAAGTGTAAATGTGACCGGCACAGAATAGGCTTATGCTTTCAGAAAGAAGCTATTGCACTTCTCAAACAATGAAAATAGCTGTGCTGGGTAAATTTGGTTTCAAATGCTGTAGAGAACTGGTGCAAATATACCATAGCTAATGATATGTAAGCACATAATAAAACTATCGGTGATGGAGAAATTCTGAAAACCTTAACCAGTGTTAATCTGTATGGTTATTAATCAGGAGGACTAGTGAAAGTGGATTTAAAAACGTAATAAAATGACATGTATTGCACAATAACCATGGCTTTCTGTAAATAATGTGAGCACACATTTAGAGGGCCAAACCCAATCACCCAACCCCCTTAAAACAGTGAAAAATACAAGTTTTTCCCACAAGGAATAACGTAAATTGAATTCATCCGTTCCAGACCCCCAGAAAATCCACACTGTATAAGGCATTATATGCGTTAATGGAGTTGTATTGTACAGGTGCTCCCTGATTTACCATGGGGATATGTTCTGATAAATCCATCAAGTTAAATTTATCATGATCTGATGATGAGTTTAACGAGTGTTTGGTGGAGCAATCTTTATTACGTACAATACATACATAGCGGAGCCTATGATAAGTAAGTTAATGTTTACAACACTTACATCATCCTACAGTTGGTCAGAATAATTAACACAAACCTTATTTTATAATAAAGTGTTGAAAAATCTCATGTAGTTTAGTGAGTAATGGATTGAAAGTGAAACGTGAAAGCAACACTTACTCTGTTGATGAACTCCAGACGCTATTGTAGCTGCTAATGCTAACTTCAGCCTGTGTGTATTCTGGAGCATTAAGTTCCTGGTTCCCTTTTGGTTGGCAGTCAATACAACCCTTTTTAGGATCCATGGAGACTTATTTGCACTAAGAATACAGGACTGTAGATGTAAAAATAAAGACAAACACGATAAAAAACCACTGTATGTTATATCAGTCTATGGGTGCGAGTTCAGTCACACCCTTAGTCTCGGTGCCACTGTCCCAGTGATGAGACATGCCGAAACTGTGTTGTGTGGCTATAAAGTTTCACTTTATTTTCACTTATTTCATCTCTTTATATTTCACTTTATTTAATGCAATTTATTATTATTATACTTATTTATACTTATTCATGCTTTTAGTTATTAGTTAACATGCAGATATAGGTGGAAAAAACAATCATTAACGGATTAATCCTGTTTACATTTTTTTATGGGGGAAATTTGATTCTATCTTTGAACAAATCAAACATCCTTCTGGAACCAAATAAGTTTGGATTCCGAGGTTCCACTGTAATATTTGGTCTTCACCAACCATGATTCACCCTCAGTTCCCAAAATTGATTGAGTCTTTTAGGTTTTTTTTTTCCCAAAATTACTTCTCACACACACAGTTGAACATGGATCATAATATTTGATTCTGTTTTCTTCACAGATCAGTGGAAGCTGATATTTGGAGACCCAACCAAATTCGGACTGGGACTCTTCTCAATTTTGTTTGACATCATATTCATGGTACAGCATTATTGCCTTTACCGCAATAAAGAGCCAGAATACCAGCTATGCGTCGAAGAGGAATAGAGAAGTAGGCCTTTGATCATGTGCCACCCACTTCCTGTGCAACTGAAAACAAGCCTTAACATGTCAGGATCTTGGAGCTACCTCAATTTTATGATGAGAATAATTTTATACAAATATTACATACATCTGGATAGAATACATTTGAAAAACTCCAGTGTAAGGCACATTTTATACCTATATATATATATATATATATATATATATATATATATAAAACAATATATATAAATAAAATTATATTATTATTTAAAAACTATATATATATATAACATTTTATTTTAAATAATACTAAAACCTAATTCATAATACCACCTGTCTAATATTGTGTAGCTCCCTCTCGTGCCACGAAGTTTCTGACCCATCAAAGCACGAACTTCACAAAAGTTTCTGTTAAATCATGTAAGTTGTCAAATGGTGCTTGCACTTGCCATTAGGGAATACTGTTGCCATGAAGGGGTGTACTAGGTCTGCAGTGTTTCCTGTCAAACTGACATCCCCTTCAATGCCTGGACCCAAGCTTTTCCAGCACAACATTGCCCTGAGCATCACGCTGTCAGTGTTTTTAATGTCATTTTTTGTGTGTGTGTGTGTGTGTGTGTGTGTGTGTACACGTGAACACGTGAACACGTGTATATATACATTGACGTGCTGAAAGTCATGGGACAGCAGTATGTAAATTGATTATGAAGTGATGTTACCTCAGGGTTACTACAGCTTGGGAACACCCACACCTGTGTAAGTTAGGTTGAACACTAGGCCAGTGTGCTTGGGACTGTGGTAGCCTAGCGGTTAATATACTGGACTATGGACCAAAACGTCCAGGGTTCAAATCCCACCTCTGCCAAGCTGCCACTGTTGGGTCCTTGAGCAAGGCCCTTAACCCACAATTGCTTGGATTGTAAGACTGTATCAATTGTAAGTCGCTCTGGATACGGGGGTCTGCTAATTGCTGTAAATGTAAAATGTAAATGCTTGTGGCCAGATGATGTGAATTATCAGAGTTCGAACAAGGCATGATAATGGGTTCCAGTTTTGCAGGTGTTTAACATTCCTTTATTCATATTGTCACGAGTGTACCAGGAATACATCATAGAAGGCATTACCACCCACAGTGGACAGTGCAGTGGCTACCCCGGTTGCTTGATGATCATGACCAGCAGCGTATAGCGTTCTTTAGCTTCCATAGGATACGGGAACCGAAGACTTAGCAGATTGCGTCTTTTGACACCACAACACCGGACGTCATCAAGGCTAGTGAGGTTGCTAACTGGACCCTATAGGACTGGCCACATGTGACATGGTCCATTGAGTTGCGGTACCAGTTGTTTCAGGCTGATAGTAGTGTTTGTGTGTGGTGCAGACCCCATGAAGCCATGGACCCCAGACACTGTGCAGACTGGTGATGGTTCCATACTTGTGTGGGGTGTGTTCTCGTGGCATGGACTGTGTCCACTGCTACACCTAAACACGTCATTGACCGGTGCCCACTACGTTTCACTGCTTTCTGGCATTTGCAGCCTTTCATGGTCGTCCTCTCAATGATGGGATATGCTGATGGGATATAATGTGCCATTGTGCCCAAGTTGTCTGGAATTGGTTTGAGAAGCCTTCTGGAGAGTTCAGACGAATGGTGTGGCGAGCACGTTCACCTGATATGGGCCCACTTTTTTATGGGATGTGGTGGAGAGGTCCATTCACACCCAAGATCCAGCAATTATAAATGCCAGAGTTGTGGGTGGTCCAGATCTAGACAGCATGGTTCAACATCCCTCCAGACATCTTCCATTCACTTGTGGAATTGATGCCACGTCGACTTACTTCCGTTCATAGGGCTAGAAGGGGTCTCACACGATACTAGTTCCTGTCCAATTACTTTTGGCACGTCCGTGTATTTGATTATGTTTCTAAAATCTGATTGGCAGAGCTGTGCTCAAAGCCATTGTAAATCCACTTACCTACGCAAACCAGCGACAGCATCACATCAACTGAATTATGTACCCATAAATCCATTTCACTAAGTTTGCAGAGCATTGAAAAAGTGAATCCTGGTATCAGCAGTTTGTCCTTCGTCGGGAACTGAATGGATACGGACTGTGTTATGGTACAAAATAATTATTTATTACAAATATTATTAATAATACATTTATTGAATCATTTTTGTCACTGTTTATAAAAGCAATAACCTACTCCCATACCCCTGTTAAAAATCAGGATGTATTAGTTCCTCTCGTGACTTATTAATATAATATACTGTATATACTGGAATTTTGCCTCTACATCAGGTTTGCACTGTTGATTTTTTTTTTGTGCAGATGCTTCAAATTTGTCACTGGTTGCTCTGATTTCTGTTATTTGGTCAGCTTTCATACCGTGTGTATGAATTGCTCAGCAGCAGAAACTGTACCTTATCTTGCTTCCTGCACTGATGAAGGGTCTGTTCTTGTGAAATAAAAGATTGCCAATTTACTATTAAAAGTGCCACTGCCTGTTCTAATTGCTGTGAATTTTGCTAATTGGCATGTAGAGCTGTCAGTTTGCCTTAAAAACATTGTTTTTAATGTTGTGTCTATTTTGGCGACAAAATTCAGGTGAATTTAATTTTTTTTTAAATACTTTATAAAGTGTATAAAAATATATGGGTGTGGTGGACACAATTTTCAAACTAGTGTTATCCCTACATCCACAAACAATGACATTTGAGAAATTTAAATGTCAAGGGTCCAAAGGTACAGCAATAATAATTATTATCATCATCATCATCATCATCATCATCATCATTACATGTTAGGAAAAGATGTTATTCTGTTGCTTACAGAACCCTGAGTGAGTATCAGTAACATGGCTTAAATGGTAGTTCAGCGTGTTGCATGCTCTCTCCATTCACTTTCATTATCAGGCTGTTTTTTAGGAGTGGATGAAAGGTTGCTATGTGATTGTGCAGTCAGTTCTGTTGTGGCACACCAGCAGCAAAGAGAGGCAATGTAGTGACATGCAGCAAAAATAATGCAAGTATACAGTGAGGCAAAAAAGTATTTAGTCAGCCACTGATTGTGCAAGTTCTTCTACTTGGAAAAATGAGAGAGGTCTGTAATTTTCATCACAGGTACACTTCAACTATGAGAGACAAAATGAGATCATAAAAATCCAGGAAATCACATTGTAGGATTTTTCAAGAATTTAATTGTAAATCATGGTGAAAAATAAGTATTTGGTCACCCACAAACAAGCAAGATTTCTAGCTCTCACAGACCTGTAACAACTTCTTTAAGAAGCTCTTCTGTCCTCCACTCGTTACCTGTATTAATGGCACCTTTTTGACCTCGTTATCTGTATAAAAGACACCTGTCCACAGCCTCAAACCGTCAGACTCCAAACTCAAGACCAAAGAGCTGTCGAAGGACACCAGGAAGAAAATTGTAGACCTGCACCAGGCTGGAAAGAGTGAATCTACAGTAGGAAAGCAGGTTGGTGTGACTAAATCAACTGTGGGAGCAATTGATCTGGGGCTCCACGCAAGGTCTCATCCCATGGGGTCAAAATGATCAGGAGAACGATGAGCAAAAAGCTCACCTGCAGAGAGCTGGGACCAAAGTAACAAAGGCTACCATCAGTTGAAAGTCCGTGTTGCCCAGCGACAGCCCCAAAACATGACTGCTCTAGAGGAGATCTGCATGGAGGAATGGGCCAAAATATTAGCTACAGCGTGCAAACCTGGTGAAGACTTACAGAAAACGTTTGACCTCTGGCATTGCCAACATAGGTTATGTTACAGTAACATTATATGTTATGTTAAAGTATTGAGTTGAACTTTTGTTAGTGACCAAATACTTATTTTCCCCCATGATTTACAATTAAATTCTTTAAAAATCCTACAATGTGATTTCCTGGATTTTTTTTTCTCATTTTGTCTCTCATAGTTGAAGTGTACCTATGATGAAAATGACAGACCTCTCTCATCTTTCTAAATAGGAAAACTTGCACAATCAGTGGCTGACTAAATACATTCTTGCCCCACTGTACATTGTACTGTGAGTCTTGTTCTTTACAAAAATGTCAGTTATAAAAACATTTTTGATTTGGTGATAAATAAAAGGTGACCAAAGACTAAGCAACTGTGTTCACTGTGTAACTTCTAACAATGCAACAATAATGTTAAAGTTATATATACAGTCTTCATTACTGTCCTGTTTGATTAAAGACATTTTCACAATACACGATATTTATCACGATACATGTGATCGCAGACAAAATGCATCAGTAGCGGCAGATTCTTAAAAACTTCTATTCAAATATTTTGCCATACTTAGTAAAGTGATATTTATTCAAAATGTGCTGTACTTCATCCAATTAAACAGGACTAATTACACTCTTTATAATGATACAGTTGGTCAGTGTTTTTTAAGCACCAACGATATCCTCGACATGCTCAGTAAAGCACATCGTCTAAAACGATAACAAAATTTATCACACTACGATTAAAAATCATCATATTGCCCACCCTTAGTGTGTAGACTCTTCTAAACTTGAGGTCTGTGCATTTCAATCTTAGTGTCTGGGCTCTGAGTCCAAACAGCGCAATTACAGTGAAACATAGGAATCGAACTTAATTGGTTCCCAAAGGCCGTTCGAACTTCTGTTTGTTGGAAGTTTGAATCAAATTTCCCCATAACAAGTAATGTAAATGTTTTTTACTTTTATATTCGTATATAATTAATGATTATAAGCATGGATAAAGCAAATGGATGTAATACATTAATGATTATAATCAATAAATACATTAAATAATTGAAATATAAAGACATGAAATAAGTGAAAATAAAGTGAAACTTTACAGCCACTAAAGAGAACACAGCTCCCTCAAGTCATATCACTGGGACAGCGACACAGAAAATAGTATAATATTATAAATAGTATAATATAAATAATATGCCTATGATCGTGCCTTAGTTCTTCTTCATTTAGGTTTTATGGCTATTGGTATACCGTATTGGGGCATTAGCACTACCGACTGGACTGGATTACGTGCATCGTCTTAGGGTGCCCATGTTCGAAGTCGGAATCTTTGTGCGATTTTGGGGGCCAAAAAAATTTCAAATAGAGCGCTCCATGTCTGAATTTGGGCGAAGAGGAGTTTGAATTCTGAGATTTGACTGTACTACTAAGCATTTAATGAAGGACAGGAATGCCCTAAACATTTGGAGCAGAGTTTCCCAGAAGAGACTTCAACACAATTAAGTTCATCATTTGGTTGAAGTGTCATCTACTTTAAATCATCATGTTTGTAGAGATATTCTGAATGAGGTTTGCTTTTGTGCTTCATGTCCAGAACACAACATTGTTAGAGACACTCCAGTGTTAGAGGATGATGACTGTAGGGGGAATAGAGACTAATATGTGTGCGACCATGATGGAACACTGGAAAACTTTTGGCAGCTCAATCCCATTGAGACCTTGTGGAAATATTTGGAACAGTATGGGAAAGTTCATGATTGGAACCCACAAACTCTAGCTAAATTGCGTACCCACTGGTCTCAAGACACTGGTGGAATCCTTGTCTGATGTGACTTGTGCTGTTATTAAGCCCAGTTAAAATTTTCAGGGATGTTCTGTTCTTGTGTAATAAGGCCTTTTTGAAGCAAAGTTACAGTTAAAATCCCACTGCCTGCTCCAATTGCTGTGAGTTTTAGTTATGTTGCACTGTGGCAGGACTGTGTATAATCATTTAACACCCAACAACTCCACAATGCATACTATGTACAGGGTAAGATGATCATGATCATGGTCATGTTTTATCCTGAGTGGCAAGGTGGGTAGCGCTGTTGCCTTACAGCAAAAAGGTCCTGGGTTCAATCCCCAGGTGTAGCGGTCTGGGTCTTTTCAGTTTGGAGTCCGTGTGGGTTTACTCCAGGAACTCTGGTTTCCTCCCACAGTCCAAAAACATGTGTGTTAGGTTAATTGGTGTCTTTAAAGTGCCACTAATGCGTGAATGAATGTGTGACCCCAACGATGGATTGTCACCCTGTATAGGGTTGTTCCTGCCTTGCACCCTATGCTGCCGGTTGAGCACTGGCTCTCTCATGACCCTGTCCAGAATCAAGCAGATAAGAAGGAATGAATGAATGTTTTATCCTGGGACCTTATTTTGAAGAGTTACTTTTACTTAAGTTTTTGACTACCCATCTTTGCTTAATGCATTGTCAGTAAAACAGTAAATGTATTGGAAATGTACTAGAAATTCAGAATTCGGGATTTCATAAATCCCACCGATCTTCTTATTATAAAGCAAATGAAGGTATTTATTGGAACACTGCAACACCCATTCACATATATTACAGTACTGTACAAATTGACAATTATTTCAATTACTTGCATAAATACAGTGATTTCCAGTTTCAGCTAATGCTTCATATGTAATCATTACATGCTTTTGATTATTGATTACTAACTGATTGTGAAATGTACATTTAATCTGTTGCTGAGAACACTTCTGACTGTCATACAGTCATCTCTTATTTATTCAACTGTGATTCAAACTCAGCACAGGTTCTAAATATTCAGGATCTCTCACTGAACTCTATACTTTCATTTTTATTATTGACCTTAAACTAATGGATATTAGGTGTATTTAATACAAAGTGTGTATATGTATTCCACATTGTGAAATACTAGTGCTTGGGGTATGTTGGAAAAGCCCTTGCCAAATCACTTCTATCTAATGGTTTAAATAGCAATGTGTTTTCAAGGATTACGTTACAGTACATGTGATACAGCTTTGAAGGTGCAGAGACAGCAGAAAAGCTCATTCACATCAGCATCTGTAATCTGTATTGTTGGATACATGATATCTGGACTGTGGAAAAGGCTTTGTGCTGCGAGGCACATAAGCACAGCATGATCAGTTCATAATCATTATTTGATCAGTTCAGTCATACTTTCTCTTGAGAGGCAGAAATACAGTGTAATCAGATATCTAGCAAGCTCAATCGCAAGTATGGCAAGTATGTAGTGTGACCAACCCTTAAGCAATAGTAGCATTTGGCAGCTTCATCACAATGCCATATTGAACCTTCTACAGCTTGAAGAAGCTTGATCAGGAATGGTCTTTTTTCGAAGGGTAGCAGCCAAGAAAGCACTTTTTTTCAGAAGGGGAAAGGGTGAAAAGGCTAAGATATGCCAAAGCTCAAAAAGGTCAGTGGAAAAGGATTATGGAGGGACTAATCCAACTTTTGGGTACAGTCGTCAACAATAAGTTATCTATGGTCCTTATGCCATTGCTAAAACAACAAATCTAATGGTGGCCTAAGACTTTTGCATAGTTTGTAGGTCTGTACACACCTCTAATGACGGAGCATCCATACAGTGAGATGATATGTACTATATATTCAAAAGTCTGTGAACACCCAAATTACATTTAAAAACATCAGCATTAGGATGGAGTTGGTGTGTCCTTTGCTGCTCCAACATCCTTCTCTCTTCTGAGAAAGCTTTCCTCTAGATGTTGGACCACAACTATGAGGTTGGACAATGATGAAGGCTCCCAGTTGGCATTCTAATTTCTCTCAAAGGTGTCAGTGGAGTTAAGTCAAGAGTTCTGTGCAAGCCAGTCAAGTTCTCCATCAAAGCTGGCAAACTGATCCTTTATTGACTTTGCTTTAGAAGGACAGGAAGAGTCTATTAAATAGTGCTGTGTTTAGCACAACCCAATCTACTGCTGATTTCATGAATGTATGCTTAATACTATGAACCTGTTAGCAGTGTGTCGCTGAATTAAAAGAGCCCAATTATTGCAAGGGATGTCTACAAACTTCTGGCAATATAGTTTAAATTAGATTGTTACATTTCTATAGGCGCACACTAATAAACATAAATAATTTTCGTGATCATAGGTGACACATGATTGCCATGTAATAAATAAGCAGCGTTCTTAAATAACATTAAAAGAACTACGTACCATTTAAAAGTGTTCAAACTACATTATTACAGTAATATTACATTGTTTCCTACATTTCAACATTTCATTTCTGTAATAATGATGTGTGGGAATAGCCTTGTTACTGTTTGCTCTTTCTCGTCTCCTCTGTCTTTCTGTTAGCTTTGTTAGCATCACTGTTTTGTAGTAGTCCTCTCTCTGTTATCCACCTATCTTCTCTGTGTATTACTTGCCTCTGTAGTAGCCTAGCCACTTAGCCGAAAATGTGTCCATCCTGTCTATGTTAGCTTTGCCACCTAGCCCCTCCTTGTTCTCCATGTCTGTCAGTAAGAAAGCACTTGCACTTATGTCAGTCTCTGTCTCACTGCCCTGTATTAAACATGACAATTTCATACTGTCTTAGACTATTAATGTATATTTCGTAGAGTACCCCATTTGTCCATGTCCAAAATCATATCCATGTCTATGCATTTCAATTTTTCTAAGACTTATTTAAAAACTGGATCTGTTCAATAGAAAAAGGAAGACGCTCTACTGCAAGCTACCTATCAGTGTTATGTTGGAGGAGGTTTGTGTGAATCTCCATCCTTCTTTCTTGAGTCTATGATTCCTCTGGCCACCACCTTATAAAGTCCAAGGTTCTGAAGCTTCTTAACCAGGTTGAGGCTGAAAATGTTCCTCTTCTGTTCCACTTCTCCATGTCCCCCTTCTGTTCTGGTAGAAGGCTTGAGGTTGGGATCAAAGCTGGGACGGGTTGAAGCAGAAATGCCTCGCTCCTGAAGCAGCTGGATGAGACCTATAGACGGTGTTGTGCTGGTGACAGTTCTGTTGATAAGGCTGGATGAAGTCCTTACATGCTCACTGCTTCCAGTAGTGGACACGTTATAAGGGTCACCGCTTTAAAACACACAAATGAATGCTATCAGTGACTATTACTACCATAAAACATTCATATACATATGCCCATTAGCACCCAACATGCTGCAACCAGAAACCGGGTTAGTTCCAAACAGCAGGAATGGAAATCAATACAAAGATCAGTTCAAAAAGGCTACATTATATGCATCTTTTAAAAGCAGTACTCAATGAAATTGCCATGCTGGTTACTAAAGCGTGCAAGAAGCAGCCTCTAACGGCTAGATAGTCACAAACATCTCTGTTGGTTTCTTACTTAATGAAGGCAGCTCACATTACAGCTGTACAAACAGCCTTGACCAGGACTTCCTGCCACTAAATGAAAGATTAATGAAAAAGAGAAGAATAGAGTTTATGAAAGACCTGCTAAATCCAACTAGGGATATAGTGGAATCACTGTAGTATAAAGATTCTGCTGAAATATTTCATAAATCATTTTCTAATCTGTTTATGAAAACAGAGTTCATCTTGTGTTAATAATATTGGAGATGATTCCTTTCAAGAGGATGTGAGATACTGAAATATTGAGATTCAAAAACACATCAATAATTAAAACCATAAAAAAATAAGCTTGTGAACTGATTCTTTTGGTAGTTTTTCCAAGCCTTACTTGGAAATGACAGTGCTTAATGTGATGCTCACTCAAATATTCAACAATGTTTGTGCTGCAATTCCTGTGGGAAACTCAGAGGGCCTTTATTCTCTCTGTGATTTGGATGAATCATTACCCCTGCCGTCTGTTTTTACACATACAGTGGGGCAAAAAATTATTTACTCAGTCACTGATTGTGCAAGTTCTCCTACTCAGAAAGATGAGAGAGGTCTGTAATTTTCATCATAGGTACACTTCAACTATGAGAGACAAAATGAGAAAAATAATCCAGGAAATCACATTGTAGGATTTTTAAAGAATTTAATTGTAAATTATGGTGGAAAATAAGTATTTGGTCAATAAATTTTGTTCAACTCAATACTTTGTAACAGTGGTCAAACGTTTCCTGTAAGTCTTCACCAGGTTTGCACACACTGTAGCTGGTATTTTGGCCCATTCCTCCATGCAGATCTCCTCCAGAGCAGAGATGTTTTGGGGAAACACGGACTTTCAACTCCATCCACAAATTTTCTATGGGGCTGAGGTATGGAGACTGGCTAGGCCACTCCAGGACCTTGAAATGCTTTTTACGGAGCCACTCCTTCGTTGCCCGAGCGGTGCGTTTGGGATCATTGTCATGCTGGAAGGCCCAGCCATGTTCCATCTTCAATGCTCTCACTGAGGGTAGGAGGCTTAAAATCTCACAATACATGGCCCCGTTCATTCTTCCCTTAACACAGATCAGTCATCCTGTCCCCTTTGGAGAAAAACAGCCCCAAAGCATGAGGTTTCCACCCCCATGCTTCACAGTAGGTATGGTGCAACTCAGCATTCTTCTTCCTCCAAAACGACAAGTTGTGTTTTTCCCAAAAAGTTCTATTTTGGTTTTATCTGACCACATAATATTCTCCCAGTCCTCTTCTGGATCATCCATATGCTCTCTGGCAAACTTCAGACGGGCCTGGACATGTACTGGCTTAAGCAGGGGGACACGCCTGGCACTGCAGTCCCTCTCGGCGTAGTGCGTTACTGATGGTAGCCGTTGCTACTTTGGTCCCAGCTCTCTGCAGGTCATTCATCAGGTCCCTCCGTGTAGTTCTGGGATTTTTGCTCACTGTTCTCATGATCATTTTGACCCCACGGGATGAGATCTTGCATGGGGCCCCAGATCGAAGGAGATTATCTATGGTCTTGTATGTCTTTAATTTTCTTTCAATTGCTCCCACAGTTGATTTATTCACACCAACGTGCTTGCCTATTGTAGATTCACTCTTCCCAGCCTGGTGCAGGTCTCCAGTTTTCGTCCTGGTGTCTTCGACGGCTCTTTGGTCTTGAGTTTGGAGTCTGACTGTTTGAGGCTGTGGACAGGTGTCTTTTATACAGAAAACGAGGTCAAACAGGTGCCATTAATACAGGTAACGAGTGGAGGACAGAAAAGCTTCCTAAAGAAGAAGTTAGCCAAAAATCTTGCTTGTTTGTGGGTGACCAAATACTTATTGTCCACCATGATTTACGATTAAATTCTTGAAAAATCCTAGTGTGATTTCCTGGATTTTTTTTTCTCATTTTGTCTCTCATAGCTGAAGTGTACCTATGATGAAAATTACAGACCTCTCTCATCTTTCTGAATAGGAGAACTTGCACAATCAGTGACTGACTAAATACTTTTTTGCCCCACTGTATATCTATGGATGTTTTGACAAATTATGCACACTCACTTTGTAAATAACTTTTTTTTTTATTTCAGTCAAATCATAAAGCACTTCATATCACTGATTTATTCAGTCCATAATTATTTTTGGATACTCTTTGGTCCACATAAGTAAAACAAGATTATAAAAATCATGTTTTTGTAGATAATTAGCTTAAACCAAAATACAAAATAAATAAAATAGATGTATTCAAAGAAAATAAAAAAAGACTTGTTTTAACTAAGATTTGTCATATAAATTCCCATAAACAAAATGTGAACGAAGCATATTTCTATTTATGTTATGTTTTAAGCAACTCTTAAGCAGTTGTGCATGTAAATATGAAGTGACACATGAGCATAAACATGGGAAATAGTAAAGGATACACAAATGAAATGAGAAAAATGTGTGTTGAACATTGATTAAACAATACAAAATGCTCATCACCACTGCATGATAAATAATACTTTGAAAACCCACCTGCAAGTGTGTTTTTCTCCCACACACACTGAGCAGAACAAACAAAATCTCTAAGGATCACATCTGGAGATGTTTGCAGTTACCACGTCTTCAAATCTTTAATCTAGTCACAAATGTAAGTGTCTGGAGTTCAGTAGATGCTTGAACTACATCTGGAACAGGCCAGGTGAGAATACAGATCTTTTTGTCAACAAGCATGGTGAATTTGGCAGAAAGAGAATCTGTGATGTTGTGGAGCTGTTTTCTCCAAAGCCCCTTGGAACACTGTTATGATACATGGACTCCATGAAGTACCAGGTGATTTTAAATAAACATAATGCTGCCTTCACTATGAAGGATGAATCTTCTACTGGGACAAAAATGAGTAATTGGCCACAGGATCAAGCTTCTGACATGGCCAGCTAGCTCCTCTGACCTAAACACCATTAAAACATATGAACAGAGTTGGAAAAGGAGTCCAAAAGAGAGAATCAAGCACCCTGGAGGATGTGGAGAGATTTTGGAGTGAATAAAGACTTTCTCAGATTCCTTGCTCTGTTTCTCATGAAGCATTACTGGGAAACATTCTGTGCTATTGTTGGAAATGTTGGAAAGGGAAAGTTGCACAAAGCACAAAATGCTAGAATTCCAGTAACAGGCATATGGTTTTGTTTTAAAAAATTGATGGGACTTACTTAAAGGTTAGGTTTCTCTCATTAGGCAACAGCAGAGTATTTGATATTTTGCAGCACTAAGTAAGTTAATTCTGTCTCGCTAACTGAAAGTTTACCCTGTGTGGCTGTTTATGACCTGCTTTGCCTCCAAGTCATTCAGGTATTCACCAGTGCATCTCCACTACATGAACTTTCATCCTTGCTTCAACTTCTCATCATATTAGTTATGCGAAATTCTTGATATAATTTGTAGTCCTTACATTCATCGTTGTCAAGGGCATTTGAATGAACTCCGCCATCTGTAATTCTTTGTAACTGGTCAAAAATACAAGTCACTTGAACAACCTTGGTATGAGTGGCCACTCTAGCTGAACTCCAAAGATCCTGTGACCAGATGGGAGAAACTTCCAGAAGGTCAACCATCACTGCAGCACTCCACCAATCTGGGAAGCCTCTCCCCAGTAAACGACACATTAAACTCCCCCTGGAGTTTGCAAAAAACACCTAAAAAACTCTCAGACTGTTAGAAACTTTCATCTAGTCTGATGAAACCAAGAGTGAACTTATTTCCCTCAATTCTAAGTCTCATATCAGACACTGCTCACCAATACCATTTCTACATCTCAGCATGGTGGTGGCAGCATCATGCTGTGGGGATGTTTTTCAGTGGAGACTGATCAGGGTTGAGGGAAAGCTGAATATAGCAAAGTACAGAGATCCAGAGGGCTTGGGACATCAGACTGGGCCGAAGGTTCATCTTCCAAGAAGACAATGACCTGAAGCACACAGCCAAGACAAAACAGGAGTGGCTTAGAGACAACTCTGTGAATGTCCTTGAATGGCCCACCCACAGCCCTCACTTGAACCCTGTCAAGCATCTCTGGAGAAACCTGAAAATGGCTGATCCACTGATGGTCCCCAGTAAACCTGACAGAGCTCGAGAGGATCTGCAGAGAAGAATGGCAGAAAATCCCCAAACCCAGGTGTGCAAACCTTGTGGCATCATACCCAAGAAGACTCGAGGCTGTAATCGCTGCCAGAGATGCCTCAACTAAGTACTGAGTAAAGGGTCTGAATACTTATATCAATGCAATATTTTAGTTTTCCCTTTTCAATAAATTTGCAAAAATTTCTAAAATTCTGTTTTTGCTTTGTCATTATGGGGTACTGAGTGCAGAATAATGGGGAAAAGCAAGGTTGCAACACAATAAAACAAGCAAACAGTGAAAGCTAAACTTTCCGAATGCATCTTTATTTGTATGTATGTGTATATATACATATATATATACACACACACATACTCTTTCCCTTTACTCCAGCCAAAATTAGCACTGTTGAACTGCCACTGATTTAGTACTAAAGCTACATTGCTTAATGTCATGATCACTCATGATGCATTGGATCTCTTGATGCTTACTGAAACCTGGCAAATACCAAATGACTTCCTAGATTTTTACCTGCTTACCACATCTTTATGTCAATAATTGTCAAAGCCAAGGCCTAGGGCAGAGGTGGTGGAATGATGATTAGCTATCATAACAACCTAAAAATTGTCGGTACAGACATCTAGGAATTTATTAGACACCCTTATCCAGAGCGACTTACAACTGATACAATCCAAGCAATTATGGGTTAAGGGCCTTGCTCAGGGACCCAATGGTGGCAGCTTGGCAGATATAATTTGAACCCTGGACCTTCTGGTCCACAGTCCAGTACCTAAACCAATAGGCCACCAAAGTCCCCCAGACTTACTCGTTGTTTAATCCCTTGAATGCTTTCAAAATTGGTATCCTCATCTATAGGTCCCCTAAATCACACTATGATTCTCACTCTGACCTAACTGAGTTATGTAAAGAGAGATTATTTGACATACTTTTAAATATTCAGTTCAGTGTTAGTTTTCCTCTTTCAAAGCCATCTGAAAACCTTACCCTAATTTAAATATGGTTGACACATTTTCTGTCTGTGCTTTTTTGTTTGTTTGTTGATTATTTGTTTTATTTAACGTCGCATTCGCATCAATGGTTATTCCTGACCGCAAAAAGGTTACATATCATGGCAGGGCTTTCAAATGGTATTTTTCTGCAGGATAATGCTCACACACACACAGCAAGAGCTTCCCAGGAATGTCTCAGAAAGATTACAACACTTCCTTGATGCAAGTCACGCAATGGTTTCTGAAATGATTCGAAATCGCCTTGTACAGTACATCCTCTATTGCATATAGGCTCATTAAGGCCTGGACTTCACTGTCAGTCTATTTGTCTGTGTTTTTAACATTATTAACACAAATATCTGATGTTTATGTGGCTACCGGTGTACAAGTATATTTCAAAATGATGGTTTCCCTCAAGATAGGCACTTGCATCTGGACAAATCACTGCATACTCGCATAAGTCAGGTTTCTTATGCACTGTGAAAAGCACTCACCCTGAAGTAGGAGCTAATAACGTCCCTATACATGGCCTTCTAAGAACTACCATTCTCCCCAGTTCCTGCGGCTAAGAACTACGAATAAGCTTTCCCGATGCAAAAGTGTTGCAAAGTGTGTAGTGAAAGCAACAGTTAAAGTGTGAACATACAATGGAGACAGAATGAAAATGTAAATCATGTGCAACCAATGCGACACTTGAATGACAACATGAACTTTTGGAACTCTAAAACTGAGAAACAAAGAAGTGACAAACTGTCTTACCTAGTGGAAAAAGAAGGAGTGGAAATAGAAAGCAGGAGGGAGGGATGGAGGAGCTGAGAGTTGGTGATGGTGTGGGTGGGAGAGGAGTGTGGGAAGTTGGATCCTGAAGTGACTGAAATAGACATCCACATAAAAGCTCACTAAAATACACAACTTACAACATGTATGGACTATAAAGCACACAAAGGAAGGTGAATTAAAACTATATATGCTGTATGATAATTGATTGTTTACTCAGTTTAATTTGAAATCTGGCAGTCTCCCACCAAAATTTATACTGACTCTGACATGAGAATGAATGAAGACTTTACCTAGAAGATTCTGATTGGGGTTAGGGAGTTTGGACCAGTCAGGCTCATCCTCCTCAAGGTCATTTAGCCTATAAACCTGCTGAAGGTCCACATCCAGCTCCCTGAAGTCTTTGGTGAGGATGCCAGGCCGTGGTTGAAGGATGCCCCCAAGATTGGGTTTAGCCAGCTGTTGCCATTGGTGCAGAGTGGCTGAGCCTGAATTATAGAAAAATATAGAATTTTCTATATTTCTGCATAAATATGGCCTAAAACATCATCTGATTTTCAAACAAGTTCTGTAAGTAGATAAAGAGAATCCAGTTAAACAAATGAGACAAAAATATTATACTTGGTCATTTGTTTATTGAGGAAAATTATGAAATATTACATGTTAGTGAGTGGCAAAAGTATGTGAACCTCTAGGATTAGCAGTTAATTTGAAGGTGAAATTAGAGTCAAGTGTTTTCAATCAATGGGATGACCATCAGGTGTGAGTGGGCACCCTGTTTTATTTAAAGAACAGGGATCTATCAAAGTCTGTTCGTGGAAGTGTATCATGGCACAAACATAGGAGATTTCTGAGAACCTCAGAAAAAGAGCTGTTGATGCTCATCAGGCTGGTAAATGTTACAAAACCATTTCCAAATAGTTGGGACTCCACCAATCTACAGTCAGACAGATTTTGTTATCAAATGGAGGACATTCAAGACCATTGTTACCCTCCCAGAAGTGGTCGACCAACAAAGACCACTCCAAGAGCAAGGCCTGTAATAGTTGGCGAGGTCACAAAGGACCCCATGGTAACTTCTAAGCAACTGAAGGCCTCTCTCACATTGGCTAATGTTTATATTCATGAGTCCACCATCAGAAGAACACTGAACAACAATGGTGTGCATGTGCAGGGTTGCAAGGAGAAAGCCACTGCTCTCCAAAAAGAACATTGCTGCTCGTCTGCAGTTTGCTAAAGATCACGGGGAGAAGCTAGAAGGCTACTGGAAGAATGTTTTGTGGACGGATGAGACCAAAATAGAACTTTTTGGTTTAAAAGAAAAGCATTATGGTTGGAGGAAGGAAAACACTGCATTCCAGCATAAGAACCTTATCCCACCTGTGAAACATGGTGGAGGTAGTATCATGGTTTGGGCCTGTCTTGCTGCATCTGGGCCAGGACGGCTTGCCATCATTGATAGAACAATGAATTCTGAATTATATCAGATAATTCTAAAGGAAAATGTCAGGACATCTGTCCATGAACTGAATCTCAAGAGAAGGTGGGTCATGCAGCAAGACAGGGACCCAAAGCACACAAGTCGTTCTACCAAAGAATGGTTAAAGAAGAAAGTTAATGTTTTGGAATGGCCAAGTCAAAGTCCTGAACTTAATTCAATCGAAATGTTGTGGAAGGACCTGAAACCAGCAGTTAATGTGAGAAACCCACCAACATCCCAGAGCTGAAGCTGTTCTGTATGGAGGAATGGGCTAAAATTCCTCCAAGCCGGTGTGCAGGACTGATCAACAGTTACAGGAAATGTTTAGTTGTAGTTATTGCTGCATATATATATATATATAAATATATATATATATATACACACACACACACAGGTAGTCCTCGGGTTACGACGGTCTCGAGTTACGACGTTTCGTGGTTACGACGCATCTCCCATTTACTGTATAAAGCCTTGTTTCGCACTTAAGTGGTTTTGCGTCGTAAACGTCATAACGCAAACTTCGTGTTTGGTGTGCGCGGCGGAAGAATACACGGTTACGCGGCTCGTTTTTTGATAATTACTGTGTTAGGATAGGATAAGTGCTTACAGTATGTTATTTACGTACAGTATGTACGTATGTTCCGACTTACACCGGAAATCGGTTTACGACGCCACCTAGGAACGGATCTGCGTCGTAAGTCGAGGACTTACTGTATATACATACACATATATACACAGTGGTGCTTGACAGTTTGTGAACCCTTTATAATTTTCTGTATTTCTAATTACTTTTTGTTTATTTGACCTAAGTGGACCAGAAAACATCCACTGCTCTGTTCTATATGCTTGTTCCTTGTCCACATTGAAGCCCTGTAAACTGACACTTTGCATGACCTTTTTTTATAGTTCCACTCTTATGATAAATAAATACAATCACAGCAGGGTCACACCATTGTCCAGAATTTTTGTGGCTGTATGTATATTTGTTCACCTTCCAGTGGTTTGACTATTTGCAGGCGTTCTGGTAGGTAGGAGCGGGAGCTTGATGAAGAACAAGAATGCTGTGAGGTGCCTGAGTAGTTGGTTCCTGTGGAGACCAAGCTGTCATTAGGAGTGAGGAAGCCACTAGAGCCTGCTGCACTGCTCCCTTCTCCCAGCGCCCTGAGCTTCCTTTCACGTTCCACCTCGAAGAACGGACGATCAGATGAATGGCTCGCCTGCCGTGCAGAGAGGGAGCGCAGAGCTTCTTCTAGGTCCTGTCCACCTGGTGTGCCTGGCTGGCCCAGTCGCTTCAGCTCCCCAAGGTTACTGTGCAAAATCAACAAGTGCATTGTGATTATTTTGAATTAGCTCATTACTAGAAACTAGAAAATTCTGTATGGAAAGGTTACATATTTCCTAGTACGTTACTCAGGTATATACACAAGCATACTAGCTAGACCATAGACTGCTAGACATAAATTGGCAGTTTCTTAGGTACAGCTACAGTCTGCCTACATATGCTGTCCACTTTATTAAGTGATAAATACCATAGGTTTGCAAATAAACCAATACTGATCGATTAATATTCACACACCCCACCCCCATCTCTCTAGCCATTAATGAAAAGGTACCATAGTGCCATCACTTACAAGACACACTATATGGCCAAAACATTGCAACAGGTCCTTGGTACAATGCTTACAGGGCTTGGAATCTCCACGAACAGTGGCAGCAGGATGGGTTGTACTGAATGCCTTAGTGACTCTCAATATTGTCACATTTACATGTTTTCACCTCCAAATCAAGACAGCTTTCTGCCTTGTCCTTTTGAAAACAAAGAACTGACCTTAATCACCATCAGACATTTTTAGATGATTGCCAACAGTGAGCCAAGGCTTGTTGTCTGTGCCCTACCTCACAGCCATGCTCTACAATCTTCTCAATCATGACTTCTGTAAAAGCGAAGGAGGTACATCTATATACTAATACCCATGTCCACACACATTTAGCTATACACTGTATTACTTAGATGATGAACCACTCTCAGCATAGCAGTGGCATGGTATTGACTTCTTAGTGTGTGGCTTGGGTGCAAATATATTAGCTACAGCAGTATTTAAAAAAAAACTCATCTGCTTACCAAAAACTGAGCACTGCTTTCCTATTGTTCTCAAATTATGTATGAATAAACAGTGTTAGTTTCAAACTGTACCAAGATCATGGGTGTATCTAGTAAAGTGGCCAGTGTGTGTACACACTACAATTGTCACACACTATAAATATAGCTGCACTCCTGGGAAAAAAAAACAGGCCAAACCCAAAAATTGCTTAATATGAAGCCTGTACCTCAACAGCCTCAATAGCAAACAATTGGTCAGGAAATTATCAAGAAGAAAACAAACAGCAACTTAGTATGGGATAACCTTTTACCATTGATGTTATATTAGTAGGTAAACTTGCAGACAGCCTTTTACAGAAGGTTTTGGTCCATGTTTTATACCATGAGTGTACAAAGTGCACCTCTGTGGGAGCTGTACTGGATAAATTGACCAATATACATACAAGAGAGTTCTGAAATTGGCACCATACTCACTTCTGTTCATGTGACGGTGTTTCTGAGGTGAGTTTGTCTTCAGGATTAAAGCTGACTAAGTCAGAGCAGCTGGTGCATGGAGTGCTGGTTGGACTTGAATGAAAGGAGACGGGGCTAGAGCTAGGGACCTGAGGGGTGTGGCATCGAGAGCGCAGCCTACCAGCCTGATTGGCCACCTTTACAGTCTCAAACACACGGTATGGATGGGTCCTATAACAATTAAAAAAGAATTAATAATCAACCATGCATCGGTTTTCTTCACATTCTTCACTTGTAACTTATCCCAAATCAGAAAATGTTGAGACAGTATGAAAAATGCAAATAAAAACTTTTATTTCATTGCAGACAGTATGAACCTGAGAGATTTCATGTTTTTTTTCTGGTCAATTTCATTTCATGTCTCAATAAACATCCAGTCCTGCATTTCAGGACTGCAACACAATCCAAAAAAAACTTGGGACATGGACAATTTATGGCTAGTAATGAGGTAAAAAAAAAACTAAATAATGATGTGAATTCAACCAGGTAATGACAACAGTTGATAAAAGTTATACATGATTTGGTACAAAAGCCGTGTCCACAAAAGGCTGAGTCTTTGAGGAGTAAACGTACTTAGAGGATCTCCAGTTTATCAAAACAAACACAGTTTAACAAATGTGTAAGAAAATTATTGAAATGTTTAAAAACAATGTTCCTCAAAGAAAGACTGGAAAGGATTTACATATCTCAATCTTAACATTGTCTTGTTGAAAAATGCATGGACATCCCTGGAAAAGATGTCGTCTTGAATGCATCTTAATGCAGTTACTTTAAAATGTCAGTGTACTTTTCTGCATTAATGCTGCCATCACAAAAGTAAAAAAGGGGGAAAAAATGACCTTTGCCAAGGGCTGGGACTGTGTTAGGCTAGCGGTTAAGGTGAGCAAGGCCCTTAACCCACAATTGCTTGGATTGTAAGACTGTATCAATTGTAAGTCACTCTGGATAAGGGTGTCTGCTAAATGCTGTAAATGTAAGGGCACTGACACAACTCCATACCATGACAGACCCTGGCTTTTGGATTTGTTGCTGATAATATTCTGGATGGTTCTTTTCATCTTTGGTCCAGAGTAAATGGCATCAATTTCTTAGACATGATTAACATAAGGCTTCTTTTTTCGCACAGTAACATTTTAAATGGTATTTGTGAATTGAACTCCATATTGTAGTGTTTGATAAAGGTATGATAAAACAATCCCTTGCCCATGTGGTTCTATCAGCTATTGATGGATGCAGTACCGTCTGAGGGATCAAAGATCATGCATCTTCAGTTTACGCTTGTGCCCTTGCCCTTTATGCACTGAAATTCCTCACAGTTCCTTGAAATGTTTAATGATATTATGCTCTGTAGAGGGTGAAATATGTAAATCCCTTCCAGTCTTTCTTTGAGGAACATTGTTTGAAAACATTCAATTATTTTCTTACACATTTGTTGATAAACTGGAGATCCTCAGCCCATCTTAACTCCTCAAAGACTCAGCCTTTTGTGGATGCTGCTTTTATATCAAATCATGATTGTAATCACCTGCATACACTACCTGTTTGAAATCACATCATTATTTACTTTTTTTAACCTCACTCTAGTCCTAAAATGCTCCCGTCCCAACATTTTTGGAATGTGCTACAGGCCTGAAAGGCAGGAATGGATGTTTATTAACAAATGAAATGAAGTTGACCAGAAAAAAAACAATGAATGAACAATGAAATATCTTGGGTTCATACTGTCTGCCATGAAATAAAAGTCAAAGGAAATATAAGGAACACTGCATATACTTGTTATTTGCATTTTCCATACCGTCCCAACTTTTTTCTGATTTGGGGTTGTACATGGTTCCATAAACAAAATGACAAAAATATTAAATTGCATTCCATTTGTTTATTTAATTTTTTTCCGGTTTCAAATTTAATGTGAACTTCACCTTTACTGTGTAGTGTTAGTTTAAATAAATGTTTGAGTTTTAGAGACATTTGTATATAATTTAGTTGAAGTTTTGTTTCACTAGTTTTAGACTTCTGATAATCCTTAGGCATATTTGGCTTTGGCACAGGGCAGTATTTTTATATTAAAAACCAGGGGCTTAAAAACTAGTTAAGCTACTATTGACCCAAAGGCTGAGGATTCAAGCCCCAGCTCTATCCAGCTGCCAGAGTTGGGTCCTTGAGAAAGGATCTTAATACAAAATTGCTCGGATTTTTTAATAAGCTGCCTTGGATAAAAGCTTCTGCTAATTGCTGTGAATGTAATCTTAGATGTACAGAAATACACGTCACTGATATAGACAACATCAAAATGAACCATAAACGTCAGCATGTCTGTGAAGTCTCCATGAAAATAGGAGCTTATTTTTGATAAAAAATAAACAAAAAGTAGAAACTAGAGATTGTAGCAAATAGCAGGGAATGACCAGGATGTGCTTCTTCATATTGTTGTTTTATATGTTTTTATGAGAGCACACTGTGGTGCAAGTGGTAAGTGCTGTTTTGGTCTCACTGCTGGAGAGATTCCTGGAAGTGTCATTTTACATTAAGAAACTGCATGTAGCTCAGGCCAATGGTAACTACTGCATCCAACACTACTGGTAGGTTTCTGTGCAAGCGGTTAATACATTCCTAGGCTATAATTAGAAGACTGCTACTTAATTTATTTATTTTTTTCAGATAAATAACTACGAGTATGTATAACTGACTTGTACTCTGGGGTTGCTGAACTATCCAGGCCTTTGCGGAATGTTCCTTCAATCTCAGCAGCGAGCGAGTCCATGGGGATTACAGCAGCCAGGGAACTGTAGCGTTGCACAGTGGAGTTGGGGAGGCTCATATTGTGCAGGTTCTTGATGTCCTTTCTGGCTTCTCGTAGCATGTCTTCACACTCACAGTACCTCTCCTGCAGATCCTTCAACTGTGGGCAGAGGCAGACAGGACATAAATATAGACTTTGCAGCTCATCGGAGTGCATCAACTAAATAACATACTTCTTTTTTTAATTAACTATATTATAGTCAGAGTAAATGGTCATGAATAGTCATGTGTAAAAATGGTAATAAGGGCATATAAGTACTGAGACATGAGCACGGCAAACCTCTGTTCTGAGCTGTGACTGGCTTTCTCGTGAAGCAGTCAAGTGCTGGGTCAGCTCTTCATTCTCTCTGATTAGCTGCCAGGAGAAAATGAAGACAGTACATACATAAGTCGGGAGTTTAAACCCAGATGTGAAGTGTTGCTTGTACACATTTATGCATCTCTCTCACCACTTTACAACGGTGCTGCAGGTCGACAACCTGACCCAGCAAGGAGCTGATCTCCTCCTGCTGCCTGAGAGAATCTTCCACCTTACAAGCCAGCTCCTCTGACAGAGCCACCACCTGCTTATTCACTGATGCTACACAGAGAAAAGGGGAGGGAGGGATAGGGTGTTAAAGTTTCATGTGACTACAGACTTGGTTAAGATGGATCGGTTTACAACATTTCGACTTTACAATGGGAATCCGATAATATAGATAAATAAATATTCAGCAGAAATCATATTCTGAACTTTTTTACCCCAGGCAAGAAATACGCAGTGCGATACTCTTCCGCAGATGCTGGGTATCCGGCTGAATCGATGCAACAGCACCCTCAGTCCGCCAGACGGTTGCTAGTGTATACAACTGAGAAGCTATACTATAGTGCTCTGTGTTGCTAAATTTTTTGGACACCCTCTTGAATCTATGTTGTTATCTGTTATCTGTCATGTCTGCAAAATATCCATCTGTGTCTCCTCATTATCCATCAATTAATTTAACTATATTCTTCAAACATTCTTCAGGCCCAGTGTGCTTTCAGCTGTATACGTTAGTGGTGAGTATCCATACAGTCCTGTATAACCATTTTGGTTGTTTTTCACTTTCAATACATTATTCAATAAATCACATGAGCTATTCAACACTTAGGCTCCTCGGTTTAAGATAACATCAGTTTTCGATGGAGTGTATTGATCTTGGAGTGTATATTTCATTTAGCACTGCATAATACTGTAGTCAGTGGCGTTATGGTTTATGAAAAATTATGGTTGACTTACAGAGCTCTTCAACGCACACCATCATCAGCTGCTGCTCCTGCTCCTCATAGCTGGTGGTTTCTGATGTTAACTCATCAGCCTGCAGGTAATACACAACAAAACATGTTTTCACAATCCATTTTTCTGAATGAATCACATCTGAAAACAACCAATATATATATATACATATACACTCATTATTTCAAAAGCAAGCCGACGAGAAACACTAACGAAAAATAATGGGATTATATTGTAGATCCAAAAAAAACTGTAGTCACTATTTTGTGTATCATTAGTGCCCCCTAGTGGCCAGCAATATGTATCGTGGTTGTTGCAACATGAAAGTGGCAATTTCAGTAACATTACCAGCTTTGTCATACTGGTGGGTTCTTACTGTAGGCAATTATGTATATTATTGGAGACGCTTATCTGTTTGTAAAACTTCAGACCAACTCAAAGAAAACAAATCTTGAACTGGGGCTGTGTAAACTAACCGTAACACGTAGTTTGAGATTCTCTTCCTCCAGATTCTTGAGCTTCTGATGCAGGAAGTTATAATGGACATAGTTACTGAGAGAAGAGGTTGACTCATTTCGCCTGATCCTATAACAACATCATCAACATTTAGGAGAGTAACAACGATTTATAAATCGTGTGTTACTGTGAACATGTGAAAGTGTACATCATGCCTGAGAGTGCCTTCGCTAGTGTGTTGTTCTTACGTTGAATGTGATTCTACAGAAGTTTCTATCTCTTCAGTGTTGGCATATAACTGCAGGAGGTCATCTCGCATAGAAAGCTCATGACGCAGCTGAGAGATCTACAATGGTACAAAATGAACAATAAATATTAACATTTCAATATAGGTAAGTAAACGAAGTATAGGTAAATATAGGTAATACATGTGTTTGTTTGTTTGTTAGTTTGTTTTTTTCCTACAAAAATGCTACTGAACAAAAACTCTGATTAACAAATATTTTGTCCCATGCAAAAATACCTATTTATTTTCGACCATCATTACCTGCAGTGTATATGTACCAGTGCTCTACAGCATTAGAACAAAAGATAAACAAACATAGCTATTTTCATACTTTGAGAAGTGCAATATAGCTCCTTTCTGAAAGCACAGGCCTAGATAAAAGAGTCACCAGGGCCCTGCAGAAAGATGACTGGACATGTTGGGACATTCACACAGTGCTGACACTTGAGTAGCAGCTCCCTGTCAGTAGATATATATGTTGTTACTGTTTTCTGAGCCATCTGTTAAAAATGTTCAAGTTCTCCTGTTCTCTGTAATCCAGTCTACATGCTGACCTCTTCCTTTGCGATCTCCAGCTGTTCATCCAGCAGCTCATTACGTTCTTTGAAGGCCTTGTTCTGTTTCAGCAGTGACTG
Organism: Ancistrus triradiatus; assembly: GCA_025084515.1. Taxonomy (NCBI): domain Eukaryota; kingdom Metazoa; phylum Chordata; class Actinopteri; order Siluriformes; family Loricariidae; genus Ancistrus; species Ancistrus triradiatus. The sequence goes on along the minus strand of JAJAGP010000150.1, from coordinate 629,340 downwards.
GCCAATTCGAGCTGCCAGCTCTAGATCCCGTTCTTTCTGTGGATGTAAAACATTATGATGTTAACCATAAAATAGTACAACGTGCAAACATTTTTTTTTTGCGTGTGTTGTATAACATCATTTAATTTGGTGGTTAAACAGAAGCAAGTCTGACTTTAAAAAAATCAGATTTTATGAATATTCATAATTCTGTCTCTGGAAAATAGGTGTAAACTTTCTGCTAAACACAAAAAATCTTGGTAGCATAAAATGGGAACTTTGACTTTTCTATTGGTTTTGGATCCAGTACTATTTCAGGTGTCCTAGGTATGTGTTCATATTGACACCAACAGGACCTACTGGTTTTCTGGGGTGGGACCAGCTGCATAAGTATATAATTGTGAACTTGGTGCTCTAATGGTTTGGGTCAAGACTTGACAAAAATGAGGTGTCGAATGCATGTTTTTGATGCATTGATTAACGTCCTTACAAGTCCTTGTCAGTATGACTGTTGCACAACAACAAACTAACTATGTCATTACTGCCGTTTGACTTAAGACTATTCGATTTACATTTCAAAATGCTTACAAATTCACAATATTTAATGAATTACATCAGGGCTGGCCTGTTGTTTCTCACCTCCTCCAGAAGATGTGTGACTGCTTCGATGTCGCAGTATGTCTTTGTAATGTGGCCAACCCTCTCTGAGCACAGTACTATAGACAGGCAGGCAGACAGAGACAGAGAGAGGAGGGGAGGGAGAGGGAGTTATTCATGGCGTACCTTCACAGACAGGGTGAGATGACGTTAGCAATACTAAATAACCTTTTCCAGCCTCTGTGCAATATGTTTGCACAACACAATAACCAAGACATTTGCATTATTAACATAAATCATTTACTATACTAATTCTTAAATGCTTATACACACTGTATACTTACAGACACAAGCCACTAGATTTGTCACTCTGAGCCTCTTAGCATAATCCTCACTAAGTTAAGTAGTCTGATCTCCAACGGTCTGATGTGTACATCTGTGGTACATCTGTGTTCTAGTTTACAAATGCTGCAGAACCAAGGTACAGGTGCAGTACAGTAATTTGCAGTACAATCTTCTTGGAAGGATTCCTACAAGATTTTGGAATGTGACTGTGGAAGTTTTTGCCCATTCATTCACAAGAGCATTTGTGAGGTCAGACACTGATGTTGGAGAGAGGGCCTGGCTCACAATCTCCATTCTAGTTCATCCCAAAGATGTTCAGTGGGGTTGAGGTCAGGGTTCTGTGTGGGCTACTTTTAACTGTGTGTTTGTTAAAATTAAACTGTATGATTTCATTGAGCACACACTTTTGGTAATGGAACATCCATCTCCAAAGATGAATAAATGAATAAAATAGTTTAAAAGACTTTTGGAGCTTTGTCAATTTTGCACATGCCAATAAGTCAGACGAACTAACATTCACCTAATTTGTCAACCAACCAACACATCTATAAGGCTACTTGGTATGTGTATTTTTATATCTACGTAAGTTTTGTTTAATGCATATGCACTCACTGATAACCTTTTAAGTACACTTCCTTGTTTCTACACTCACTGTCCATTTGATCAGTTCCACTTTCAATAGAGAAGCACTCTATAGTTTGGCAATTACAAACTGCAGTACATCTGTTGATCTACATAATTTGTTAGTTCCCTTCACTCTTGTCTAATGGTAATCTAATAGTTATCTAATGGTCAAGTCCCCCACAGGACCACCACAGATCACTGCAGTGACACTGATGTGGTAGTGGTGTCTTAGTGTGTGTTGTGCTGGCATGAGTGGATCAAACACAGCAGTGCTGCTGGAGATTTTAAACACCTCAGTATCACTACTGGACTGAAAATTGTCCACCAACCAAAAATGTCCATCCACCAGCACCCTGTGAGCATTGATGAAGGACTAGAAGATGACTAACAAACTGTGCAACAACAGATGAGCTACTGTCTCTGACTTTACATATACAAGGTGGTGCAATATTTTAGATGTGTCTGATAGAGTGCAAAGTGAGTGAACACAGTGTTTAAAAACTCCAGCAGCACTGCTGTGTCTGATCCATTCATACCAGTACAAAACACAATAACATACCACCACCACACCAGTGTCACTGCAGTGCTGAGAATGATCCACCACCCAAACAGTACCTGATCTGTGGTCCTGATCATTAGAGATCAGAGTAAAGGGGACTGACAAAGTGTGTAGAGAAACAGGTGGACTACAGTCTGTAATTGCAGAGCTACAAAGTGCACCTGTATGGCAAGTGGAAGGGATAAAATGGACAATGCATGATAAACAACGAGGTGTACATAATAAAGTGAGTGTACAGTATACATACTACTCAAATTTCTAGAGTTGTTATTGATAACAGACCTAGTTCTGCACATGCTACATATTGTTTCACCCTTGCAGTAGACTTTATAGTCACTTAGAAAACCTTAGCAATAGCACTGCACAATCATAGAGCTAAAAAATTCCTAAGCCAGTATCCAAATGCCTCCAGAACAGCCCAGAGCTCAGTGCAAAGAAAATGTTACCCCAATGGACAATTTGTCCTTCAACACAGAGCTAGCAGAAATAGGAGGAGGGCACAGGGATGAAACTGGTCTGAGCTAGAACTGCCATGATGTCCCTGCAGTACAGGCATAAACTAATGGGCACTGCTGTCATGACAAACTGGTTGCTTTTTGCATACTTTGTCAAATACAGTTAGAATGTGTAGTAAAGGGCACAAGTTTAACACTGACTTGGCATAGTTCTTTAAAGCAGAGGTGTCTCGTTCATTACTGGGCAGGGAGACAAAGACTGACCTAAATGCAAGTGCTTTATTACAGAAAACATGGTGGAAAGCAACACACTGACAAGGTGGAGTACAAGATGTAAACGGAGAGGCTGGGATAGGTGGCAGGTAGTACACAAAGAGGTTAGGTTGCTAACACAGAGTCAGGGCTAATTCAAAACTGACACACTAACAAGGCTAACAGGGAGACAAAGCTAATGTTAACCAAGACCAAGCTAATGTTAACCAAGACACTAATGTAAAGTGCTAATACAAATAGGCACAAATAGGAGCCAGGAAACAGGAGCCAGGAATCATACAACAAGGAGACATGTGAAAAGACCAGACAAGGAAGAGAGTAGAGAGGAGGGTTTATACAGAGGAGTAGAGCAGACTGTACTTAAGCAGCTTCCTGTGGAAAAGGGTCAGAAAGGAGCCAAGTAGGATGATGTAGCCATCAGGCTGATCCCCAGTGCCCATCATCCTGACAACAGGTAAATAACACATACAGTTTACCTGTGTCAGATTTGTTTATTTAACACTGTAACAGCATCAATAGCTATGCATGACAGGAGCAAGGTTATATTGATACTGGTCTGACACCATCATACTGGGGCAATTTTAGCGTGACCAATTAGCCTAACACATGCTTTTGGAATGTGGAAGGAAACTGGACTACCCAAAATAAACCCACAATGAGACAGTTAGGACATGCAAACTCAACTCAGATGGACAGTGTGAATTTAGTCTTGCTGAATTAGAGGTATTGTAATTGTAAGGATAACCAAGTATATGTTTCCCAAAGGGTAACATGCAGAAATGCAGATTGTGTTTTTTAATATCTGATAAGGACTGTCATTTTGTCCTTAAGACTGCTTTTTGTTCTTAACTTAAATAAAATCTCACTGCACTCACTGACAGGCACATGACAGGGCCAATTGCTAGGAGTGTAATACAGTGTTTGATCATTTGTACTTTAAGCACAGTTTAGGTGCACATGGAATATGGAGGTTAAACCCCATTAAATGACACAATGTCCTATTACTTGTCAGTGTGTAATACCAGTCTAAAGTTTTGATTGCCTTCGCACAAGTCTAAGATCTAATCTATAATTCAGAAACCACACACACTAAGTTTACATATGGTATAATTAGTTTTTTCAAGGTTAAACAAATTATGTTTGTTCCCTAACAAAAAAGAGTTTAATAGCATGTATAATCATGTGACTACAATGTAATTAAGTTACCTTAAAACCAAACATGACTATCAGCCACCTGAGAAGTCTTTCTTTAAATTATTTACAAAGGGTGTACAAAGACATTTCTAAGGTAAATATAACCAGATGTTGCCGCAAGCCATTCACAATGGGTCAAGGGGTGGAGATGTAATGCGTCTCCTACAACCTTCAGAGCAAGGGATGTACTTGAAAACACACACAATTAATTTTCTAACCCATTAATAGAACTGTCAAAATAAACAAAAGGGGCACATATGGACCAAGCTGGACCAATCCACTGTATGCAAATGATCCACAAATCATGAATACAGGTGACTTATTGTTTATAATATTATAGTACACACACCAAACTCAAAAGCTGTCCTTGTTTTTCAGCATTCTCTCACTCACGTCTATATCCTGTCACTGATCTCACACTCCAAGGGACTTTTCCCAGTTAGTGTCCAATATACAGACTGACTAATCCTATGTTATATACAACACCAATACCAGAGTTTTGAGTTATCACCTGAAAAAAGCCTCTGGCTTGAATATACAGAGATCATTGCTGACCTATATACATGACTTGTTGTATCATTCAACATCATGCAAGTCAGAATGAACAGCTCTGGCATTACCTTGCACCAATTCACTGCACAGACCCTCAGTGCTCTGCTCTTCATCAGGCCCCTCATCTTCTTCATCCTGACTGCTGCTGCTCTCCCTCTCACTCTCGTCTGTTCCCGAGTTGCTCCATACCTCCATGTTAGTTCTTGCTCCCTATTTTGTGAAATATATTCTTCCTCTCTCTCTTACTTATTGGGCTCTGACACTGGGATTTTCTCTGTCTATCTGACTATCCACAGTACTCTCTGTAACCACAACTCCAAGCTGTCAGTGTGTGTCTGTAATGACTTAATTAATCCTCTCTGTGCTTCAGCTGCAGTTTGTCTGCTGGCACTTACCTAGCTGATCAGAGACATGGGTGGAGATAAGTCATAAGGAGAAGATGGGGGGAGCAAATTGGTTAACAACAGAAAAACCATGGACTTTTTCAATGATTTACTAAATTTTTGGCAGTGTAGTGTAATGTTCTAAAAAGGTAGCAAGGATATTAGAAAGTGAACACCACCCTGCTCTAAAAGGTAATGGTATGCTCCATTCTGGTGCATTTACCATTCATCGGAAGATGCAGTAATGCTGCAGAAGCCCAGCCTGACACAGTGTGTGTGTGTGTGTGTGTGTGTGTGTGTGTGTGTGTGCGTGTGTGTTTTCTATCAGATGCATTTTAACATATTAAAATGATTACCTAAAAATATACAATCACACACTGCAGATCTAAAAAAAGATATATTTTGCACCTTTTGCCTTCAGAACTTCCTTAATTATTTGTGGCACAGATTCAGCAAGATGTTGGAAATATAAACATTTTGGTCCATGCTGACAAGATAGCATCACACAGTTCAAGACACGAATCTCCTGTTCCACCACAGGCCAAAGATATAGATACAGTGGGGCGAAAAAGGATTTAGTCAGCCACTGATTTAAGTTATTAAAGTTTATGTTGCCCTTCTATTAGCTCAAACCAGTCTAGCACCAACAACCATGAGACATTCAAAGTCACTTAAATCACCTTACCTCTGCATTCTCATGCTTGGTTTGAACTTTAAGTCATCTTCATCAAGTCTACATGCCTACGCATTGAGTTGCTGCCATGTGATTTGCCGATTAGATATTTGTATATCTATTGTATATTGTATGTATATTGTATTTGTATATGTTCCCCATCTATGACATGGCATATTAGTCAAAAGTAAGTATGAACTTTATGTTCCATGGAAAGTCGTGTTCAATATAAATCCTTATAACCCCTGTCAAGTCAAAGTGCAGTAACTTTATGACTGATTTTCCTGTGTACAATAAAAGTTACATAACACAGACAAGCCAAGGTGTTGTTTTCAAAGACATTTACAGTGGTGCTTGAAAGTTTGTAAATCCTTTAGAAGTTTCTATATTTCTGCATAAATATGACCTAAAACTGTTATGGGGGGCCTGTGGAGGCGCACCAAAAAAAGGAAAAATAACGGACTCAAGTGTGGGGGTCTACACCAAATGACCCAAAGGAAAATAAAGACGTAAAAAAGGAAATCCCGTCACAGAGCGGGGGGGGGGGGGGGGGGGGCTACTGAAGGTGGCCCGTCACGGGATTCGATACCAGAGTCACAGTCTACCGGGGGCGGGAGAACTACGCGGCTGCACCACGGATTCTGTGATCAGACAAAAGAGAATGATGGCAATAAGCCTACGGACCAAACTAAGGAGTCGCTTCCTGGCGATCTCAAACAAAAACGGATTATATATTATAAGGACAAATCCTTTCTTAACAAAATGAAAGTGAAAGGCAAAGGAGAAAAGCGGGAATGATCCCGTCCAGCACTCTGCACTGAACTGCAGGGAAAAAAAAAAGGCAACAAACAGTACTCAGAGCGCAAGCGGGGCGTTTATGTGTGTGAGTGGGAAAACTCTCTGTGCAGACCTGACTCTGTTTGTATGGGGGAGGGAAGCACGGTGAGCACGCGCCTGCTGCGTGCTGAGTGTGACAGAGCCGGCCGTGTGTGTGTGTGCTTGTTACGCTCTGGGCGTGCGATTGCGAGTGTGTGTTGTGTGTGTGTCGAGCGACTGCTCATGTTGTCCCCCGTGCATGTGCACGGGATTTCGGCGAGCCAGGCGCAATCGGCGCGTCTCTAGGACGCTAGGAACGCGTTCGAAAGCCCAAGGGAAGGGAAGGCTAGGCTATACTTGCCCCGGGGTGCAGTAAGCAACCGGATAATGCCGGAGACGACAGGACCGCGACAGGAGCTTACCAACGTACCCCCGGGGGGAACCGGGGAGAAGCGGAAGATGGCCGGCGGGCGTCTCGGGCTGGAGAGAGAGACGGAGGTTAGTAGCGTTACCCCCAACTTTCCCTAACCTACCGACTAAGGCCCCTAGCGATTACCTCAAGGCTTTTGGCCTTTACTATATCCCGCCTCCTGGGCGACACGGGATTACCCACTGTCCTTATGCAGTCTGTGAAAGGGTAACACCAGGGAAAAAACTCTCCAAACGTCGCGTGGAATACGAGACAGTGCGCCGAAGGCCGGCATTAGGAAGCTCATTTTATAGGTGGACGGCCACGGCGTTTAGGGGGCGGCCCCTGACGGTCCCCTGATCAGACGAACGGGTCCTCCGGAAATCGCGGAGATGAGGGTGCGGTCCAGGACCTTGTGGCGATCCGGGACCCAGGACCTCTCCTCGGGACCGCGACCCTCCCAGTCCACCAGGTACTGGGTGTGCTCTACCCTGGCCTCCCGCCGGGGACTTGGAGGGAGTTCTAGGCAGGCGACGGACCGCATAGGTCGCGGACCCCCCGAAACAACACGGGGGTGACGGGGGAGTTGGGACGGGCCACGGGTCTGGCAGAGGGTAGGGCTTCAGCTGGGAAACGTGGAAGTTTTGGGGTGTGTTACTTTCATGGACGGGGGGCAGGTCCAAACCGATAGCTGACCGGGTTGACCCTGTGGAAGAACCTTGAAAGGGCCCCACATACTTAGGAGCCAGCTTACCTCTTCAGCACCCTATCAAACGGGAGGTCCCGAGCCGATGATAGCCAGACGCGTTGCCCCCGGCGGTAAGAGGGCGCGGGCCTGCGCTTGCGGTCCGCATCGGACGATGCAGTTGGACTCCGCGTTGACTACTTCCTGAGTGCCGCCCGGGCCTTGAGCCCAGGATGTCGGCCACCGGGAGGGTGAACTGCTCCGACCGAGGAGAGGAGACAACCGACGTCCGCCTCTTGGCGGGGAAGAGAGGAGGCTGGAAGCCGAAACTGGCACTCGAATGGGGGGACATGCCGAGGGCCGAATTGCCACAGGGTGTTATGGGCGAATTCGGCCCATGGCAGATGTTCCGCCCATGTGGAGGGGTTGCCCGCCGTTAGACACCGGAGCATGCGCGCTAGGTCTTGGTTTCACCCGTTCGGTCTGGCCGTTAGACTCAAGGGTGAAACCTAGGAGGAGAGGCTGGCCGTGGGCCCCCACCGAGCGCAGAAAGCCGACCAGAAGCGACTGACAAAATTGGGGGCCACGATCCGACCAGTAGGTCCCGGGGAAACCGTGCACCCGGGCCACATGCCGGAGGATGAGTTCGCCGTTTCCTTGGCGGCATGGCAGTTTGGGGCAGCGCCACGAGCTGCACCCCTTGGGAGCCATATCCGACAGTAGGTCCCCGGGGAAACCCACCCGTGCACCCGGGCCACATGCCGGAGGATGAGTTCCGCCGTTTCCTTCCTTGGCGGATGGAGTTTTGGCAGCGCCACGAGCTTGCACCCCCTGTAGACCCGGGTCGGACCGCCACGAGGACAACCGTTGTTCCCTTGGACGGGGGCAGACCCGTGACAAAGTCAGGGAAGACATGGGACCAGGGGTCGAGCAGGAACGGAAAGAGGGGTGAAGAAAGAAGGCCGGGGGGCCTCCTGCGAGGGGTCTTTGTTACGAGCACAGACCTCGCAAAGAGGCCACGAACTGCCTAAACATCCTCCTCCATTAACGTGGCCACCAATAGCTTGTGGAGGAGGCTTGTAGGTGGCTGTGCGGCCAGGGGTGTGCCGCAAAGGACGCTTCGTGCCCCCAACGCATCACTCGTGAGGGCGAACTGAGTCCGGGACGAACCTACGACCCGGGGGGGCCAGCAACCGGGATCGGGTTTCGCGACGAAGGGCCTTAGTGACCACGTCGTCGATAGCCCAGGTGAGGGCTGCTACCACCCGGGGGGTCGGGGAGAATAGGGTCATGGTGGATGTCGTGGGGAGTCTGGTGTGATCCCACTGCCTGGATAGCGCGTCGGGCTGTTTCTTGGGAGCCCGGCCGGAAGGTGACAGTGAAGTCGAACCTGGTGAAGAACAAGGACCAACGAGCCTGGCGGGCGTTAAGCCTTTTGGCTTGCTGGATGTATGCCAGGTTTCTTATGGTCCGTTCCACACCAGGAACGGGGTCTTGGCACCTTCCAGCCCAGTGACGCCACTCTTCCAGTGCCAGTTTCATGGCCAGGAGCTCCCGATCCCCGATGGGGTGGGGTAGTTTTGCGTTCGGCCGGGGATAAGCGCCGTGGAAAAGTAGGCACACGGGTGGAGTTTGCGGTCCGATCCCGTGCGTTGCGACCAGAACGGGCCCCCACGCCGATGTCGGAGGCGTCTACTCGACGACGAACGGTTCCTCAGGATCGGGAATCTGAGGACCGGGGGGTTAGTGAGCCCGGTCTTTGATGGCTCCGGAAAGCCTGGTCAGCCTCCGGCGTCCAACGGAAAGGGGCCTGGGGCCTTGCGCGTGAGGGCGGGTAAGCGGGGCCGCAAGGGCTCCGAAGTCCCGTACGAAAAGCGCCGAAAAAAATTGGCAAAGCCCAGGCAAAAAAAAAAAAAAAAAAAAACCGTTGGACAAGACGGAGGAGGTGGGGCTGGGCCACTCGGCCACGGCCTGGATCTTGACCGGATCCATGTGCAGCTACCCCTGGGACACCTAGAAGCGCTAAGAAGGAACCGAGGGGGTGTTTAACACGCGACTTTTCCAGCATTCACATAGAGCCCGGTTTTCCAGGAGTAGCTGCGCAAGACCCGGGCGGAACGTGGGGACCGATGTGTTCTTCAAGAGACCGGCTGAAGATGAGTATGTCGTCGAGGTAGACGAATTGCATAACGGTTCTAGGGCCTCACGGAGCACGTCATTTACAAAACCGTTGGAAGACCACAGCCGGAGCATTCATCAGCCCAAAGGGCAGCACCCCTGTATTCATAGTTGCCCTGTGGGCGTTAGAAAGGCTGTCTTCCACTCGTCCCCCTGCCGGATGCGGACGAGGTTGTAAGCGCTCCGGAGGTCCAGCTTGGTAAAGACGCGGGGCCCCCTGGAGCGCTTCGAAGGCCGTCGCCAATAAGGGCAGGGGAGGGGTGGGGGTAGCGGTCTTTGACTGTGATCGCGTTTGAGGCCCCGGTAATATATGCCACGGGCGCAGGGTGCCCTCTTTCTTGGCACACTCAAAGAACGAAACCCGCTCATGCCGGCGAGGAGGACGGGCCGTACCGTATGAAGCCCTGCTGGAGCGCTTCAGCAATGTATTGCCGCATTTGCCTCCTGTTCAGTGCGGCTCAGGGACCCTCGCCGGAACAAAACCTTTCCATCTACCTTCCCTTTCTCCTTTTTTCCTCTTTCTTTCTTTTCCCCACCTCCTCCACCCTCTCCTGCCGTCGAGGAGGACGGCCGTTGAAGCCCGCTGGAGAGCGCTGCACAATGTATTGCCGCATTTGCCTCCCCTGTTTCAAGTGCGGCTCAGGGAAAGAGCTTCCCCCGGGGTGGAGCAGTGCCCCGGCAGGAGGTTGAATGGCGCAATCATTCCCCTGTGCTGGCGGCAGGACTTTTTTGGGCCGCCCCCTTTGCTGAACACCACCCCCAGATCTCGGTTAGGGTTCGGGGACGGCGGAAAAGGTCGGGTTGCCATCTGCCGAAACACAATGTTGGTGATGGGGGGAGGGACAGCGGAAAGCAGGCATGACTCCTGGCACCGAGGGGACCAAGCGTAGACGGATCGGGTCTGCCAGTCGATCCGTGGGGTTGTGGAGTCGTAGCCATGGGTAAACCAGGACCAATTGGAGTGTAGGCATGCGGGTGACTAAGAAGGTGACTCTCTCGGAGTGGGAGTCCCGTCTCCATGGTGACGGGCAGGGTTCTATGGGGGACAGGCCCCCTGCCCAAGACCCGGACCATCGAAGGCCCTGAGTGGCTGGGGCTGGGGAGGACCTCGACGCGAAGAAGATGCAAACGCCACGCAAGCGCGTCGTCGATGAAGTTGCCCTCGGCCCCGGAATGCGACGTAGGCGGAGAGGCGGGTCCGACCACCCCCTCCCTGACGAAGAACAGAGAGAACGGACCGGGAGGGTGAGGCCTGACAGGGGGCAAGCGGATGCGCCTAGGGCCCGGGCCCCCCCCGACCCGATCCTGGCCCTTGCGTTTCCCGGCCCATCAAGAGGCGGGGGAATCGGCCCCCACCGGAGGGGGTTCCACCATCCAGCCCTTCCGAGCTCCATGGGTTCGGGGGGTTCGGAAAACGGGGCGTTGCGATGGAACCGCCGGGGTCGCGGCCAGGCAAAGGGAAAGACGAGGAGCGGCCGCGAGACCCCCGCCCTCTCACGGGGCCCGTTGTCTCAGGACGGGAGTTCAATGGTGGTGGCGAGATTGTAGAGGGTCGTCGAGCGTGGCGGGGGGGGGGGTCTCGAACGGGCCAGCTCGTCCTTCATGGACTCGTTGAGTCCCCGTTCGTTAGCTGGAGATGAGAGCCGCCTCATTCCAGCCACTCTCCGCCGCCAAGGTCTGGAAGTCAACGGTGTAGTCCGCCAACGGCCTGGCGCCCTGCACGAGGCGGGCCAAAACGAGAGGCCGCGCTTCGGCCCCCCCAACGGGTGAAAAGAGGTTCCCTTGAGGGCCTCAGCGAAGGCCTCCTCATTCTCGCAGGCGGGAAGTCCTGGCGTCCCACTGGGGGCTGTGGCCCAAGCCAGGGCCCGGCCTGAGAGGAGGAGCATTAATGTAGGCAACCCGGGATCGAGGCGTGGGGGAAATTGGGACGAGCGCAGCTCAAAGACAAGCGAGCACTGCATAAGAAAACCCCTGCAGCGCTCGGGTTCGCCCGCGAAACGCTCGTGGAGCGGCGACGGGGGAATCCCCCACGAGGCGAGGAGGGGGAGTAGGGATCAACGGAGGCGGAACCAGCAGAACAGGCGGAGGGGGGGCGACCGCCTGGAGACCAGAGAGGTTGGCCGACAGCTCCTTGACCGCCTCGGTAAGGGCCGCTACCTGCTGAGTGAGGAGGGGTGAGCTGCTGCTCATGACGCCCCAGGGTAACGCCGTGGTGGCGAAGAAACGGCAGCCGCTCTGGGGGTGGGGACCCTTCTGGGTCCATATCGTGCGCCCCTGGCTAAGTCCATACTGGGCGCACTGTTACTGTTATGGGGGGCCTGTGGAGGGCGCACAAAAAAAGGAAAAAATAACAGACTCAAGTGCGGGGGGTCACACCAAATGACCCCAAGGAAAATAAAGACGTAAAAAAGGAAATCCCGTCACAGAGCGGGGGGGGGCTACTGAAGGTGGCCCGTCACGGGATTCGATACCAGAGTCACAGTCTCCGGGGGCGGGAGAACTACCGCTGCACCACTGATTCTGTTATCAGACAAAAGAGAATGATGGCAATAAGCCTACGGACAAAAACTAAGGAGTCGCTTCCTGGCGATCTCAAACAAAAACGGATTATATATTATACGGACAAATCCTTTCTTAACAAAATGAAAGTGAAAGGCAAAGGAGAGAAAGCGGAGCGGGAATGATACCCGTCAGCACTTTCTGCACTGAAACTGCAGGGAAAAAAGGCACACACCAGTACTCAGAGCGCAAGCGGGGGCGTTATGTGTGTGCGTGGGAAAAAATCTCTGTGCAGACCTGACTCTGTTTATATGGGGGAGGGAAGCACGGTGAGCACGCGCCTGCTGCGTGCTGAGTGTGACAGAGCCGGCCGTGTGTGTGTGTGCTTGTTACGCGCTGTGCGTGCGCTGCGAGTGTGTGTGTGTGTGTGTCGAGCGACTGCGCATGTGCCCGGGATTTCGGCGAGCCAGGCGCAATCGGCGCGTCTCTAGGGACGCTAGGAACGCGTTCGAAAGCCCAAGGGAAGAAGGCTATCGACTTGGCCCCGGGGTTGCAGTAAGCACCGGATAATGCCGGACACAGACGACAGGACCCGCGACAGGAGCTTACCAACGTCCCGGGGGAAACCGGGAGAAGCGGAAGATGGCCGCGGGCGTCTCGGGCTGGAGAGAGAGACGGAGGTTGTAGGCGGGAGGAGAGGGATAAAAAAAACACCCCCTTGACTTGCTTGTATTAGTTACTTATCCCCTGCACTCTCCTTCTCTCTTTGACTTCTCTCTACCTCCTCCTTTCTCCCATTTTCCCAACCCGCTTTCCCCTAACTACCCGACTAAGGCCCTAGCGATTACCTCAAGGCTTTTCCTTACATATCCCGCCTCCTGGGCGACACGGGATTACCACTGTCCTTACGCAGTCTGTGAAAGGGTAACACCAGAAAAAACTCTCCAAACGTCGCGTGGAATACGAGACAGTGCGCCGAAGGCCGGCATTAGGAAGCTCATTTTATAGGTGGCCGGCCACGGCGTTTAGCGGTCCCGCGGCGACCCCTAGGGGCGGGAATGCGCCCCCTGATAAAAACATCACCAGATATTCACACAAGTCCTAAAAATAGATAAAGAGAACCCAGTTAAACAAATGAGACAAAAATATTATAAAATATTATAAATATTAAAATATTAATATTATTATAAAATTATAATTAAAGTATAATATTATAAAATATTATACTTGGTCATTTATTTATTGAGGAAAATGATCCAATATTACATATTAGTGAGTGGCAAAAGTATGTGAACCTTTGCTTTCAGTATCTGGTGTGACCCCCTGTTCAGCAATAACTGCAATTAAACGTGGGACTGTAGTAGCCTAGCGGTTAAGGTACTGGACTATGGACCAGAAGGACCTCTGCCAAGCTGCCACTGTTGGGTCCTTGAGCAAGGCCCTTAACCTACAATTGCTTGGATTGTAAGATTGTATCAATTGTAAGTCGCTCTGGATAAGGGCATCTGCTAAATGCTGTAAATGTAAACGTTTCCTGTAACTGTTGATCAGTCCTGCACACCGGCTTGAAGGAATTTTAGCCCATTCCTCCGTACAGAACAGCTTCAGCTCTGAGATGTTGGTGGGTTTCCTCACATTAACTGCTTGCTTCAGGTCCTTCCACAACATTTCGATTGGATTAAGGTCAGGACTTTGACTTGGCCATTCCAAAACATGAACTTTATTCTTCTGTAACCATTCTTTGGTAGAACGACTTGTGTGCTTAGGGTCGTTGTCTTGCTGCATGACCCACCTTCTCTTGACATTCAGTTCATGGACAGATGTCCTGACATTTTCCTTTACAATTCTCTGATTAAATCATTTAGATCTCATTTATAATTCGTTGTTAAATCAATGATGGCAAGCCACCCTGGCCAAGATGCAGCAAAACAGGCCCAAACCATGATACTACCACCACCATGTTTCACACATAAGGTTCTTATGCTGGAATGCAGTGTTTTCCTTTCTACAAACATATCGCTTTTCTTTTAAACTAAAACGTTCTATTTTTCTGTCCATAAATCATTCTTCCAATAGCCTTCTGGCTTGTCCACGTGATCTTTAGCAAACTGCAGACGAGCAGCAATGTTCTTTTTGGAGAGCAGTGGCTTCTCTTTGCAACCCTGCCATGCACACCATTGTTGTTCAGTGTTCTTCTGATGGTGGACTCATGAACATTAACATTAGCCAGAGAGGCCTTCAGTCGCTTAGAAGTTACCCTAGGGTCCTTTGTGACCTCGCCAACTATTACAAGCCTTGCTCTTGGAGTGATCTTTGTTAGTCGACCACTCCTGGGGAGGGTAACAGTGGTCTTGAATTTCCTCCATTTGTACACAATCTGTCTGACTGAGTCCAAACTCTTTAGAGATGGTTTTGTAACCTTTTCCAGCCTGATGAGCATCAACAACTCTTTTCCTGAGGTCCTCAGAAATCTCCTTTGTTCATGCCATGATACACTTCCACAAACGTGTTGTGAAGAGCCGACTTTGATAGATCCATGATCTTTACTCACACCTGATCCTCATCCCATTGATTGAAAACACCTGACTCTAGTGTCACCTTCAAATTAACTGCTAATCCTAGACTTTCACATACTTTTTCCACTCAGTAATATGTAATATTGGATAATTTTCCTCAATAAATAAATGACCAAGTGTAATATTTTTGTCTCATTTGTATAACTGGGTTCTCTTTATCTATTTTAGGACTTGTGTGAAAATCTGATGATGTTTTAGATCATATTTATGCAGAAATACAGAAAATTCTAAAGGGTTCACAAACTGTCAAGCAACACTGTATATACTATTATACTTCAGTGGTGCTACCTTATGTATAATGCATAGTAAAACAGCAAAAGCTGTTAAGCTGCTTGTGTTCTTGGGACTTTTGTTAGCAGAAGTTTTACTACTGCTGTGGTTAAAAAAAAACATTTTCCTGTGAAAACTTCTCATTGTATTGTATTCTTTGTAGTACTCAGGCATGGGTCGTAGCACGCTACATTTACTCTGGTACGTTTACTTAAGTGCCTCATTGAAACTAATTATATTATTTTTAATGTGGGATCATTTACACACTAATTTCTAAAGTAAATCTGTATTTTTGTTCCATTACTTTTTTATTTTGCTGATTAAGTTACCATTTTATCTGTAGCTGAATTTGAAATGAAAGAATGAGCTCTGAATTCACGTCTGATAATCATTATTATAAAAACATTATGAAGTAGGCATACACAGTGCATAGGAACAGCAAGTGCAGGAGTGTGAAAGATTATAGTGGAAACTAAATCAAACAAAGAATTGTATTATAAGGCAATGATTACTGCATTTAGTTTTCTTTGGTTAAGGAAGCAACTAATTCCACCTGATTCCACTTGTTTGTGTTGTTTGTTCCAGTTTGTTTCTAATATTAAAGACTTGTTTAAGGTAAAACACTAAACAATTACATGTTGACTGCAAAAAGCTAACATCACGCTCTCTTATGCCATCATATATCCTAACATCAAGCCAAACTATTAAGACAAAATGTTTTTAAAAGTTTAAAAGGTTTAAATGTTGTGAACCTGAAGGGCTGCCTGTCACCACTAACTCACTGAGTTATAAAAATGAGCTTCTAATAGTAACAGAAAATTAAAAGGTATGCAATGCTATTTTATACTGTTATTTTAAAGGAGATAAATTGTGATTTGCTTTAAAACAGCTGGACTGTACTGCATTATCTGTCTATATGTAATTTTGTAATTCAGTTATAAAGTGGTTCAAGGCTTTATAGCATGCTGTTGTATGTTGTGGAATGATGCTTTATGTTTCGATGTCCTGTAATTCAGGTTTGTGTAAACTATCACTGCAAGTCATCTAGTAACCAGGATTTTGTCCCAGTTTATAGTATTTTTTAATTGTTCATGAACAAGACAACTGAGGTTAGTGTCAATTCAAAGTGTGAAACAACAAATGTCCAAGGTATAGCTTAAATACTGCAAGGCCAAAGAAGGAGTCAAATAAACTTCAGCTTGGACCTTTTCTATCACCATTCTTAAACTAAAAACCTAGAGGCAAATGCAAACAGAAGTGTGTACTTGAACAGTCAGTCCAAACAAAACTGGCAAGCAAAATAAGATCATTACGGAAATAACAGCCTATCTTGTGGGCTGGGACACCATACATCAAATGTGTTTTTGCTAAAATGTTACTGAAACCACCTCTTAAGTACTAATATTAATATCTTTTTATAATTTTGGTGGTTTGCAAATGCTTCACCATAACATACTCTGAAATCTTAAAACTTCCTTGTACACATGTGCACAACCTTCCAGGTCCAAATATCACTGGCAGAATAAACAAGACACTAAAGTTGAGCCCATCTAGAGAGATACAACTGACCTGTTCGATGTGACATAGGCCCATCTGAAAACAAGGTCTGGATAAGCTACAACGAGACACTGCTGGGAGTGCCAAAGAGGTTAATTGTCTTTGCAAGGCTAATTATCTTGATGGTATTTGGCATCTGAGACCCATGTAAAAAGGAGGTTATTAAAATGGCTGAATGAACAGCACTGCAAAAATGCTTGTACCTGTAATTGTTCAAATAATGAAGGTGTAAATTATGAATAAGATGAAAGTCCTTGCTAGTTGTTTGGAAGAGTTTACATTACTAAGTTTGAAACTTAGTTTGAAACTGATTAGGTGTGGTGTGGTGTGGTCCTTACAACAATACAAAGAAGTATTTGCAATTCCACCCAGAACATGAAGCCTCCCCAATTTAAAAACAATTACCTTGTACAGACCATCAGTTATATATTTTGTAGCCCATCTGTGGCTATGCACTATTTGATAATTCCTGACTACCCCATCAATCATTTAAAACAGTGTCACCTTAGGACCCCTGCTGACCAGCTACTATTGGATGATTTGGATCACACACACACAATGGCTTATGCTTTCTCCACTTTTTTTTTGTTTGTTTGTTTTTTGTTTCCAGATCTGTATGAGGTCCACATTCAATACTGTTGAGCTTCTGGTGTTTTCTGTTGTTTTTTTTGTTTTTCTTTTTTCAGAAATGTTTTAAGGAACAAAAGAAAAACATCAAGTGATGTTATCTTCAGCTTCAAATTCTCCAGATCTCAATCCAATCGAGCATCTGTGGGATGTGCTGGACAAGCAAGTTTTTGTTTATTTTACAGTGGAACATCAGAATTGGAACTTAATTGGTTCCAGAAGGCCACTCACTTGCTTAGCCTATCTGAAATATTTTGGGTAGGTTTTATTCATTTTAATGTGACTGTAGACTGAAGTGCACCTCTACCCATAATATAAATGTCAGTATGACAGGAGAATCCACAGATACACAATATTTAAGTACTCAGATCCAGATAAGAGGCAAAAATGTGGTTTGGGACATCCATGTTTGATTCACAACTGTTTTACAAGTTCTGGTATTATCCTTTCTCCTTCATCCCTATTATTTCGACAGGAAACTCATAAAGATCAATTGAATAATGTTTAATATCCCAGACAAGAAAGGTAACCAAGGCACAGCTTTCTCTATTACTTATGATTCATTTCACTAACCATCATAAATGGACTTTACAGATTAATAACTTCTGTATTATTAATTAAAATAGGTGTGCACAATTCCAGTCCTGAAGGGTTCAAAGCCCAATGTAGTTTGGTCATTTAACGTACCCAACACCTTCTAAGTTGATTCAGATTTGTTTGTGGTGTCCTTTAGCACTGAAATTAGAAAAATATTGTATGCAAGACTTCCAAGAATTCCAAGACCGTTTACACCCCTGGTTTAAACTATTAACCTTTAGATGCATTACTAATTCAGTCTTCTTTAAGTTGGTCAAAACTGGCCCATATTACAAGCAATGCATTTTGTACTCTTTTTGACATTTTAGTAAAGCAGACTCATTCATACAAAACAATATAATTTACTTGTATTATATTTTGGTCAATAATTTTGGTCAGGAATTCTTTCATGCCTGAAATTCATTATTTTTTCACTTTTTAACCATTTGAACACATTCACATTTTTAACATTTTAACTGCTACGCACAGGATGAGGTCTGCCTGACAACAGAGCTCTGATTGGTCAGCCTGATTTTAACGCATCCAATCAACGCAGAAATTAGAACAGGCTCCGATTAAAAATGTTACGCCGTGTTGCAGTCCTTCAGTTTCGGGCTCGGTGTGAAGGATGGCGTTAACATACGTGTGTTCTGTTTCAAAACTTGACGTGCGTAATTTACGTGTGTAAAAAACGGACTCGGTGTGAAAGGGCTTTTACTAAATAGAACTGACAGAAAGTGCTGTATTCTGAAATACACAAGCAGCTCACAGAGGTGAGAAACAGGACACGAGGTAAGTGCAGACTTACAGAAGTACTTGAGCGTTTCTTCAATCTGCTCATAGGTAAGTCCAAGAGCGGCCTCCGGTGGCAGCAGTGGCGTGTGCAGCCAATCATCATGCTCATACCCAAACACATGGTCTGCCCGCAAAGTGTATCTGGGTAGCTCCTCTGTCAGCAAGCTCACTATTTCCACCTCTGGCAAATCCGCACCTGAACACAGATCTGTGTCACAGACAGAGATTGGAAAATGCATTAGATATTGTATACATTATATACTTTTTCTATATCTTTCTGTTTTCTAAAGACCCAGATACAAGGCCAAGTAGTGTCTTCTGGTCAGATCAGTTCTCATGCAGACATGGTCGGCCATGTCTAAGGGTGTGAAGGCTGCAAAGGTGGATCGTTCCCCAACACAACAGTGAAATCTGCCAAACCCTGTGATGGACTTGTATCTCATGCAAATGTATCTGTGAAATTGCCCGAGGCTGCAACAGGCAACGTATCATTTCCATTGTGTGGATTTAGCTTTGTGCTTGGCATGTGGAGTTGTACTTCTTAGAACTTTCTTGATTTCCACTGCTTATCCCTGTTCAGGGTCACAAAGGAGGGTCTGGAGCCTAACCCTCAATTCACATGCAAAGGTACACTCTTTACTAGGTGCCAGACCATCACAGGTTCTCTAAACATACCACCAAACCATGATGTTACAAGTCCCACCTGAGATTCAAACCCAGGACCTCAGGAAATGCCATTTCCAGCAGCTGGCTCCTACCATCCAGCCACCAGAGCTTCAGTTATAATCACTCTGATATCATGGTATATTAAGACCACATGTCTTTGCACATATAAGACACGATGGCATTTGTTACGTACTTCCATCTGTTTGATTTCCTGCATTATGTAGATGCTTTAGCAGAGCATTCAGTCAACCAATCTGAACACAAGATGAGCAGCAAACTTTACAGATGTTTTTCTGTTTGGTATCAGATTCTGTCAAACCCAACCAGGTCCACAGAACAGAAGTTTACTACACTGTTCTGTCCAGATACAGCAACACCTGAATGCCCTAGGAATGTTTCAGTATAAACAGTATAGCCAAATCTCTACCAGTAGACATTTTTCTACCATCACACAAGTGGTGGCTGGTGGATTTTAAAATAGGGAATGCATCGGCAGGAACCGACCCTAGCCAATCCATCTCAGAACACGTGCATACACACGCTCACGCACTCTAATACTGGAACACTTTGAAGATACCATGTCTTTGAAATGTGAGAGGAAACCAGAGTACCCAGATAAAATCCACACAGACATGGGGAGAACATACAAAAGCACATATGATTTCCTATCCATGTTTCTTATATCCCAACAGTGGTGCTACTTTTATTTGTGTTGCCTAATACAAAACTGTTTTACATAATAATACATCATGATATTTTATCTCTGTAAATTGTAAAATTGTTTTAAAAAATGGCTTAATGGCACAGATTTATTGAAGTTTGACAAGTAAACATGTTCCCCATTCCCGATTTACTGATTGACTGAGTTCTGCCCCTTTGAGATGTTGACTAATCATCATAAAGAGAAGCCATGCATCAAGGCAGGACAAACAAAAACCAACAAACACCTATATGTTTTCTTCTGTGCGAGATGCACCCGCCAACATTACAAATTTAGTGAAGCTTGTGCATCCAGGTATGGCTCAATTTTCCACTGACTGTTAATGTAATTTTATGAATGGACGATATGGTAAATGTTTCACTGCCACATTTTAATGAAATTGTGGGGAAACCAGGCTTGCTGTACAGCCTTAAAGCAATCTCTTGTGCAGAACATATTATATACAGTCATACCACCTCTTAACCTCTTAACAACAAACATTAAAATAACCTCCTCATTTCTTCATTCATTTTATCAGCTCCACTTACAGCAACTTGTAATTTCAATTACAACTGTTGTTCTGTATATTTTCACACGCCCTCTACAGGACCACCACAGATCAGGTACTATTTGGGTGGTGGATCATTCTCAGCACTGCAGTGACACTGCTGTGTTAGTGTGTGCAGTACTGGTATTTTTGTTTATTTATTTAACCTCACATCAGCATCAGTGGCTATTCATGACAGAAGAAAGGTAATGTCGTTCCTACCCAGCCACATTCATACTGGGGCAATTTATAGAGATCAGTTAATCTAACTCATTTCAGAATAAACCCAGACACAGGGAGGATCGAACCAGGATCGAACCGGGGATCTCCGGAGCTGTGCAACAACCACACTAACTTCTTGCACCACTATGCTGTCCATGTTGTACTGGTACGAGTGGACCAGCACTGCTGGAGTTTTTAAACACTGAGGTGATGTGTCATGTGGGCAGCATCTTATGAGCACTGATGAAGGATTAGAGGATGACTAATAAACTGTGCATCGAGAGATGAGCTGTTGTCTCTGACTTTACACCTACAAGGAGGATCAACAAGGTAGGTTTGTCTACTAGAGTGGACAGTGAGTGAATTATATCAGCGCAACACACACTAACACACCACCACCTCATTTACCCTGCAGTGCTGAGAATAATCCACCACTCAAATAGTACCTAATCTATAGTGGTCCTGTGGGGGTCATGGCCATTGAAGAGCAGGGTGAAAATCAAATTCAAAGGTTAACGTAAATTAAAAAGAAAGTGTGCTACATGACTGCGGTTAAAGTGATATAAAATTATGTTAGGTATTTTGGTTAATCCAAGAGTGGATTGAATTAATAGACTGTTCCTTGCGTCACTAATTATGCTGGACATAATTCATCTTCCTATTAACTTTGGTGAAGTGGTTTGTTAAGTTTTTGCAGGGTTATGTAGTCTAGCTTCTTTACAGATCTCAACGCTGCAACACTGTCGTTTATTTGCACCAGTATTTTGCATAAATGTGACCCAACTTTGATGAGCTTGTGAATTGGTATGATACATCTAACAACAGATATTCTTTGTCTGTCCAGATTTTTTTCTTACAGAATGCTTCTCTCTGGCAAAGACTAACAAACTCTTGTGTAACCTTCCTAAAACCTAGCCTCAGCAGTGTATGTATTCACAGTTACACATAGAATAATCCATAGATAATGTCTTTAAATCACAATATCCCCATTGCTTTAGTCTGGACTATACCGTTGCCGAATGTGTTTAATTTAAAATGGAAAATTTTGCTTTTAGAAGTTGCCAATGTTTAGTTGATGAATAAATCTAGTAGGTGTTAATGAAACCTGACATTCCTGAAAGGCGTTAAATGAAAAACAGTTCTGTCTGATCTATCTGACATATCCATGAAAAAACTAAGTCTGCAACACATTTTTGACATTTTATTATCACAGTGTTAAAAAAATCATAGCATATGAAACAACTGTAGTAACCTTATATCATTCCATAATAAACCAAAAGCACAATAAACACTTAATAAATAAATTCTGTTCAGCTGTATTGTACAGCAGCATTTAGAGTAGCATTTTAAATCAACCCAAACCATTATGTAGCGTGTGTTTTTGCTAGAGGATGGCTTGGTTTTGGGCCCAAAAGTAGTGCAAAATGATCCTTGCTCGGTTTATCTATTCAGTTTTTAATTTTCTCATTTGTGTACACAATTCTTTCACTTTCCTTATCCTTCATCATTTACAGACATATAAAGGACAGACTATGCCCTAGTGTACTGTACTCGTTGCCCTGTACAAAGGTGCAGCCATTAGGAACGCCACTGTGTGGCTTTAAATAACCTTGTAAGGTAGGTGTATGTAATTTAGGCTTTAAGCCAGCTGGCTAGGGCTGCACACCTCTGCTGGACAAAGGTGGTACTGCAGGGTTGGCTTGAGCAGCACACCTTAGCCTGCCTATGAAGGTCAGTCTTACAATTTTCTTAATTTTTATGTAGTCACCTTTTCAGGTGAACTGAGTGTGTAAATTGGAATTTTTACTGTTTTAAGAGTTAAAACATCCCTTTGGACATTTTGAACATGTGACGGGAAACTGTTATTACATCACAAATATACAGTACTGTGCAAAAGTCTTAAGCCACCATTAGATTAGAAATGGTATAATGACCATATATAACTATTTCTCAGTTTCGTTATTAGAATACAACCAGAAAATAAAATACATTTTTTATGCAGTATTAAAAATGGAAAAAAAATCAGAAAAAAAACAGCTTCACTGGCAAGTATTTAGTGTGACCGCTCCTAACTCGTGAACAATAGTAGCATCTGTCAGCTTCATAAGGATGATAAAGTTGACACTTCTACAGTTAGAAGAGGATTAATCAGGTATGGTCTTTTTTGAAAGGGTAGCAGCCAAGAGACCACTTTTTTCGAAAGAGGAACAGGGTGACAAGGTTAAGATATGCTAAAGCTCACAAAGATTGGAATACAGATCAGTGGAAAAGAGGATTAGGGAAATTTTTGGATCCAACCGCCGACAATATGTTGTATATGGTCATTATTATACCATTGCTAAAACAACAAATCGAATCTAAGACTTTTACACAGTACTCTATGTATTGTGTTGGTAATATACTTCTTAATTTTAATTTCATGTCACCTATGTTCATGGATTTGGAGGACGAAAGTATAGACATGCTTCTGTGACTAAAGAACTGCAATGTCCTCCAATACATAATGCAAGACATGAACTTAAAAACAAATTTTAAATTTGATTTTGAATTTGAACAGCTTTTTTTATAACTGAAGGTGTAAACAAACAAAGACTCCTGATAATACCAATTCAGTTATTTCTGTACAGATGATTACCTGTGAGTGTTGACACATCGTTGTGTGTTTTAACCAGGAGCGGGCCATGCCTCAGGTCCCCGGGAGAGAGTTGGAGGTTGTGGGTGAGGCCACATCCCTCCTCCTGCTCTCCGTTCACGATGAAGAAAGCCCGTGGCTCCAGCAGGGCCTGAAGGCGGCTGGATAGTGGAGAGGGAACACAGATGGGTAGAGGAGAAGTGAACACAGGTTGCTGGTGTTCAGAGTTCAGTGTGCTGAATTCCAGTCTATATCTGGCTCTGATGGCCCCAAGAGTGTAAAATGCAAATGCACTTTCACCTGTTCCTAAAAGGAAAAAAAAAAAAAAAAAAAGGGACAAAATGTAAGCACAAAGCACCAAGCACACACCCACAAATACTTTTTAAATACTTTTTAATAAAAAAAAGTAAAAAAACCCTTAAAATAAATAAATAAATAAATATATATATATATATATATATATATATATATATATATATATATATATATATATATATATATATATATATGGTTTTTTTATTTAAAGGTTTTTTTATTTAAAGGATTTTTAACTTTTTTATATTAAAAGTATTATTATTATGTATACTCACTGACTAACATAATGCACCCAGACAGAAATGTAGGATATGTAAATGATTACAGTTGTGGTCTGATTAGACACTGGGTCTTACAACAAGAGAGAATAAAAGTGCTTCCCCTGCTGCTCTATGAAAAGGCTCTCAGAGGTTACTTTTGGGTAGTGTATCTCTTGGTGAGATATTATTGACTGCTAGACATGCCTTTATGACACACTCGAATACATTTTGCCCAGTTGATAGACTTTGAGTGGGGGCGCATCATTGGACTGAGAGGAGCAGGATGGTTGTTTCAACGAATTGGCTACCATCTAGACTGTTCTGGCCTAGCTGTTAGGAGGTGTTAGGAGCAGTGGTTCCATGATGACCCAGACAGAAGGGAGGATTGTTTGATCCACTGATAAGCACGAGCAGCTCCCACAGTTTTGTTGTCCACCATCCAAACACAGGTACCTTCACTACACACCATTGTGCCTGCCCGGACCATTTCCAGGTATTTAGCCGAAGGAAATTTGTTGTCATGGAACCTATTACATGCCCTGCCATTGACAGCCAGCCACCGTTGCCTTCATTTGTAGAGGCATGGTGAAGTATGGAGTAAACCAAATTGGAAGCCTGGTGGGGGGAGCTCTTCAATCCTGGATTTGCTGTGGAGCGACACACTGCCACAACTGCTGGTGTGATGAATGAGGATCTACAGGTCCTGCTGCAACAACTGTGTGCAAATATGCCACAGGATACCATTTGGAACCTGTGTGTCTAAAATGCCCAACTGTAGCTCATCTAGTATCCAGGCTAGAGGCGGACAAACAGGGTAACTAGAGCCATTCAGTTGTACAGTTTTTTCCTATAAACTTATGCTTTCACTCTAATATTGTAATCACTTACATATATCATCATTACATTCACACATGTAAAGTTTCAGTTGATTCCAACAACTCCTTCTTGGTGAGTTTTTTGTCAATGAGTGTATATTACAGTGTGCCTATTCACTTCAGGTTTTTCTAACATGTAGACAACTGCTGGATAACTAGTGCAACCGCTTATCACTTTCATCTGTGAGCAGGCCAGCCTGCTCTGTGCTATTGATCTGTAAAAGGATACACACATAGCTACAGCAAATCAGCCTGCCAGCATTGCATTCATCTTTGTGTATGCATAAAGGATAAATGTTTAATCATCTTGATGCAATAAATAATTTATGCACTAACATGTGATTGTACAGTTTAGTACTTTAAGACATCAGTTTCTTCAAAAACCTGCACATTATTCTAGTTCAGTTAACACACATCAAGTTAAGTTTATTATATTTAGCTTCATTAGGTACACCTGTTTAACTGCTTGTTAGTGCAAATATCTAATCAGCCAATCATATGGCACATGGCCAATCAATGCATTTATATATGTATATGTGGTCAAGACGACACCTGCTGAAGTTCAATTTGAGCATCAGAATGGGGGAGAAAGGTGACTTAAGTGACTTTAAACATGGCATGGTTGTTGGTGCTAGACGAGATCGTCTGAGTATTTCAGAAACTGCTGATCTGCCAGGATTTTCAGCCACCTCTATGGTTTACAGAGAATGCATCTGAAAAAGGAAATACGCATTGAGTGGCAGTTCTCTGCGCAAAAATGCCTAGATGCAAGAGGTCAGAGGAGAATGGCCAAACTGGTTTAAGCTGACATAAAGGCAACAGTAACTCAAATAACCATTTATTACAACCATTCAAAAGAGTATTTCAGAATGTACCACACATTGAACCTTAAAGCAGATGGGCTACAGCCATAGAAGACCACACCGGGTGCCACTCCTGTCAGCTAAGAACAGCCAACTGAGGCTACAATTCTCGCGGGATCACCAAAAACAGAAGATTGGAAAAATATTGCCTGGTCTGATGACTCTCGACTTCTGCTGCGACATTCGGTTGGTAGGGTCAGAATTTGGTGTAAGCATGAATCCATCCTGCAAACTATCAATGGACCAGGCTGCTGGTGGTATGGGGTGAGGTGTAATGGTGTGAGGGTTATTGTCTTGGTACACTTTGTGATTCTTAATACCAATTCAGCATTGTTTAAATGAGTATTGTTGCTGACCAAGTCCGTCCCTTTTTGACCACTACTATGCACTGTGTCACATGACAGTGAGTTCTCTGTACTCCAATGGCCTTCACAGTCACCAGATCATAATCCAATAGAGCACCTTTGTGGATGTGGTGGAACGAGAGATTTGCATCATTGATATGCAGCCAAAATTTACAGCAACCAAAATGTCTGAGGAATGTTTCCAGCACCTTGTTGTACCTTTGCCAGAAAGAATTAAGGCAGTTCAGAAGGCAAAAGTGTGTCCAACTCGGTATTAGTAATGTGTACCTAATAAAGTGGCCGGTGAGTGTATTTGGTTATAGAATATATATATGAAAAGTCTATAAGATAAAGCAAGAGAATGAAAGAGTAAGTTAAAGCCATTAACCAGTAACAGGTATGCTGCAACAAATAACTGAAATTATAGTGTGAGCATGACCCAAAAAGGCCGTAATTTCCAAAAATGTAAGGACAAACAGGCTGCTGAAGGTAATTAACAGCACTTATTTTTGACCGTACCTGAACCTTTAACTGTGGTCACATGTGGACCAAAGTTGAAGCGTAGGATAGCTCAATGCCACTCAGCAGTACTCCGAGCCAATCATGCTGTAGCAACAGGCTGTGTACGTGTGTACTGTCACACAACACAAGCTACAGGGAGAAGGGAGAAGGGAGAAGAGAGAAGCAGAGGGAGGGAGGGAGGGAGGGAACAAAAAGAAAACAGGACAAAGGGAGGTACTTGAGATTAATTTAAACAACAAAAAAGAGTGACAAAACCATACTGCCTTCATTAGAGTGAGGATGAGGGTCTAGCTGAGCTTCTCATCTGTGATTGGCTAAAAGGAATAATGCACTGACTGGTCTCCTAGGACACCAGAGGACTGTGAACTGGCTTGATCACATGGTACATAGGTCTGTGGGCTTTATGGTCATAAACCACACTAATCTGACCAAGACCAAGTCAGATACACTCCAGCATCTCACTGTACTACACACATCTATACAATCCGACTGAGAATGAAACAAAATAACAAAATGTTACCGAAAATTCAATGCACTAAAATAGCAGTCACATTAAAATTTGCCTTAAGTAAACACTCACCTTCACGTTGCATCACTATAAAAGAATCATGTTTGAAAATGTTTAAAATCTGCATATCAGCTAAGTGACTTTAATAGTTATAAACTGGTAAGTTTAGGCCTTCGGTCTAGGAATTCGTACTAGCTTCAATTCCTAGTCAGCTGCTCGTATTACTCATATCATTGCTCATGTCTTTATTCCGAACCATTCTTCAAATTCTCCAACTTCTTCATTCTCCAACTTTTTGGGATTGAGGATAAACCCTCTTTATATTTGTAGACATCAAATTCTTTATTCACACATGCCATATCTAATTGGGATGCAACTCAGCATTCTTCTTCCTCCAAAAGTTCTATTTTGGTTTCATCTGACGACATGATAATCTCCCAATCCTCTTCTGGATCAACCATATGCTCTCTGGCAAATTTCAGAGGGCCTGGACATGTACTGGCTTAAGCAGGGAGACACGCCTGGCACTGCAGGATCTGAGTCCCTCTCGGCGTAGTGCGTTACTGATGGTTGCCTTTGTTACTTTGGTCCCAGCTCTCTGCAGGTCATTCATCAGGTCCCTCCTTGTAGATCTGGGATTTTTGCTCACCGTTCTCATGATCATTTTGACCCTCACGGGATGAGATCCTGCGTGGAGCCCCAGATCGAGGGAGATTATCAATGGTCTTGTATGTCTTACAATTGCTCCCACAGTTGATTTATTCACACCAACGTGCTTGCCTATTGTAGATTCACTCTTCCCAGCCTGGTGCAGGTCTACAGTTTTCTTCCTGGTGTCCTTCGACAGCTCTTTGGTCTTGGCCATGGTTGAGTTTGGAGTCTGACTGTTTGAGGCTGTGGACAGGTGTCTTTTATACAGATAACGAGGTCAAAAAGGTGGCATTAATACAGGTAACGAGTGGAGGACAGAAGAGCTTCTTAAAGAAGAAGTTACAGGTCTGTGACAGCCAGACATCTTGCTTGTTTGTGGGTGACCAAATACTTATTTTCCACCACGATTTACAATTCAATTCTTTTAAAATCCTACAATGTGATTTCCTGGATTTTATTTCTTATACCTTATAGTTGAAGTGTACCTATGATGAAAATTACAGACCTCTCTCATCTTTCTAAGTAGAAGAACAATCAGTGACTGACTAAATACTTTTTTTGCCCCACTGTACATAACCCCACATCTTGGATGGAAATGGATGCTGATCCCTCAGCATCAGAGACACCCCAGTCTCTGGTATCATGTACACATAACAATGCATTCAGTGTGTGAAGTAGTAGTATGCAGTGTAGTATGCAGTACACTACATTCACTTGGTATATACAATCATGTGACTATCTGTTCAACATGTACCGCTTCCTCAAAAATTCTTTAAACTACTTTCTTTTTCAGAAGTGAGGACGATACAAGTACAGTGGAACCCTGGAATACAAACAGTTGTTTATTCAACCAATTTTGACATCAAATAATCCATTTGAAATCTTTGAACAAAAATATCAACTTAATATCGGTTAAACCCGGACGTGTAGGTTTACTCTTTCACTAATCACTAGCATACACAGACTGTTCTATGCAGAACAGTTTCACTCACACACCATTCACTCAAATTCAGACACATCCTCAGTCTTGCTGCTACAGTTCCAGCAATAACATGTGCTGACTATGCATTTTTTTCTTTACTCTACTTTGTTTGTGGTTAGCATACATTACCCGAAATTAAACATGGTCACTAAGAGAGGAAAAGGGTCAGATAACTACAGTCCTTTTGGAAGAGGACTGCCAAAAGCACTAATCGCTCCATCCCTCCTCCTCTCCTGCCAGTTCCAGTATGCCATCAGCTCACTTCCTGACAGTTAAGGTGCTGTTGAGTTTAATTTCGTATGTGTAATGATTTAATGTTCTTTGCGGGGAGCATGGTGGTGCAAATGGTTAGTGGTTAGCATACGTTATTCATAATTACATACAAATAGAAAAACAATCAATGGGAGGCCGGGAATGGATTAATCCTATTTACATCCTAATTACAATCCTATTTACTTCTTGTGGGAAAATTTGATTTGAACAAAAATCAGAGTTCGAATGGCTTTCTGGAACCAGTTATGTTTGAAATCCAAGGTTTCACTGTATTGCAAACAGTACTCAACCATTTCCAGAATGTTTTAATTTGTTAAAACAGGAATGGTATAACTAAATTCTGTACAAAATCCACATTACAGTAAACATGCTGATACATAGATAAATGCACTGATGTATCATTCTGGGGAAGACCTAAAAAAACGATCAGAGCTGAATATCACTTTTTCTACGTTTGTTGGGGACACTTGTCTAACAGGTTGGAATTAAAAGTGAATGTGTTGGGTGAAAAACTGGGTACAATTTTACAAACTGTGTTTAGAGTAAATCAATTTCAATACAGATGACTATTCACATGAAGATGTCAAATGCTGTAGCAATGGTGGTTAGGCAAAACTTCCTGCTCAGGATAATGAGGGGTATAAAAGCCCATCCTGGTACTCCCTGGGCACAGGAGCAAGTACACCCTGGACAATGTTCCAATCCAGGGCATGGCAGTGGTCACTATTGCAGCAGCAGAGTATGATCCCCTGAATAACATCAGAAGTTCCTTTTTCTCATGGCTATGGACAGTGAAAGAGACTAGTATTGTTCTACAAGTTGGCCCTCTGACTCTTTTTCCCTTTATCTGCTTTTGCATTTTCACAGCCCTTGTGCCAATATCACAGACTGCTTTATCAGTGGTGGATCACATGTGCACATCCAAAAACATTTAAAGTGATATACAAGTTAATAGCAACCCTAACCCTACATTACATGTGCTACGAGGAAGAGAATAGGTAATAAGGAAGGGATTTTAGGTTTTACACTTTTACCAGAAAATGTTCCTGTGTCATTAAGTGATTAATGATTGTACAATGCAATAAAATTGTGGTAACATTTAGATAAGGAGTAAACCTGAACCTACTTTAAAGTTGATTTGTACAAAAGTATTTGGTTTGTAATGTTATAGTCTGAAGGTTTGTGAGTATTAACATTAACTTAGATTTAAACTCTAAACTGAAATAAAGACTAATCCCCACTTAGAACATCCTACAAGGCTATGTTAATTATTTGTATCAGTGTTGTGTACTGACTGCACCTAAGAGTTTATCTATTCTCACCAAACTGAGGTCAATTTTGTTAGATCAGGCAACTTCAGACACCACACGCAGAAAATAAATATCACCTTAGTGATGTTGGCTAATGTGCATACACTGTGAGCTGCCTACATGCCAGTCTGCATGCTTTCTTTAGTGCTACAGAAGAACTATCAAAGGCGTACAAGGCCACACAACTGAACAAAAGCGTAAACATGCAGCAAAGTAGATAGAATTTATCCCAATTTGACTGAATGGGATTATGCTTTTAAATAAAGCCACACAAATATGTCTTTGTTTATTGTTACTAAAGTTTATTTTAGTATATTTTTGTACCAAATTGTATAACTTCATCCATAAGTAACTCCAACAGGTACACATGTAAATTCAAGTAGTTAGTAGGAAAGTTCTCACTAATGAATAATTACACACTAAATAGATGGAAAATGCAGAAAGGTGTTTACAAAATATGAACCCTGTACACACAACTGAGGGTTACTAAATGACAAAGTTTAGGTTACTATACACAATAGGCAGTTTGTATTTGGAGACAGGGTCAGATTAAGTGAGCTTAAGCTTGACTACATCCATGGCCAAGCTTTTCATTTATCCTTTTATTCCATTCAGAGAAAATAATGAACCTCATGGTTCCATAAGAGTTTTTTTTTTTACCCAGACACAGTTTTAAGTTAGTTTCATAAAGTAACTAAAACTGTTACAGATAACATTACTGCATGTTCATGCTGGTAGGTTATTTATTAAGATTTGAACTCCCCATTGATTAAAAGAAATGCTAATTAATTTACTCAGCTTGCTTTGGCTCCAGTGCATTTGCATGTGCATGTGCTCCATCTATATTACTGCCATAAAGCACCACTATTTTAGCATGTAGGCAACTGCTGACTGACAATCAAAGAGCATGACATCATCTCAGATTACCCTGTGATTCAACACACCAGAGCAAATACACTTTACTGAACCGACTTACAGGGGTAGTAATTCATTAACCTACAGTGCCTCTCCCTAAAATATCCATCTAATATGGCTTACACAGTATAGAGCACTGAAATACATTGTAAATGTAATATTGGGATGCAATTTTTTAGGAAAGTCATGGACATTTAAAATATCTTGGGTACAAAAAGGCATTAGTATTAATAATGTATAGCAGACATTAGTGCTATAGCATTTACATTTACATTTACAGCATTTAGCAGACGCTATTATCCAGAGCGACTTACAATTGACACAATCTTACAATCCAAGCAATTGTGGGTTATGGGCCTTGCTCAAGGACCCAACAGTGGCAGCTTGGCAGAGGTGGGATTTGAACCCTGGACCTTCTGGTCCATAGTCCAGTACCTTACCCGCTAGGCTACCACAGTCCCATAGTCCCATATAGCATGTTTCAATTTCACAGAAAAACCAGTCCAGAAATAAATTTCAAACAACCCACCAGTCTGCATTGCTTCAGTAAGTGCATACCAATTGTCTGAGTTAAATAAAGCTCTTCTAAAAATATAAACTTGTCATATAACACATGTGAATCTTATATGTGTGTATATATATATATATATATACACACATATATAATATATATATATATATATATATATATACACACACATATAAGATTCACATGTGTTATATGACAAGTATACACAACCACAAACACACACACACAGATATGAAGATATGAAGACAGAGATAGATAGATAGATAGATAGATAGATAGATAGATAGATAGATAGAGATACATATAATTATGAGGGGATTAAAGATGCCTGACTCAACTCTTATCATATTCAATATGATAGCAGTATCAAAACCCTTATACAGCAGCAGCTGCTCGATACTAATTCACTGTTGATATTCTCACAGTAACCAACCTCACTTCATAAACTAGGAGTGTGAAACATCACAGGCATGATATTAACCTGTTTCATGATATGTGTTCATGTGCATGATCAAACAGTCGCTGTAAATCTACATATTAAATACAATTATATACTGATCCGGCTTGTCAGGACATAATTGGCACATATATCGATCAGCCATAACATTAAAACCACCTGCCTAATATTTTGGAAGCCCCCTTCGTTTCACCAAGGCTGTGACTCATTGAGCCATGTACTCTACAAAACCTCTGAAGGTGTCCTGTGGAATCTGGCACCCAGAAATTAGCAGCAGATCCTTTAAGTCCTCTAAGTTACAAGGTGAGGCCTCCATTGACCGGACTTGCTTGTCCAGCAATTCCCACGGTTGCTTGATCAGATTGAGATCCGGGAAATTCGAAGGCAAAGTTTACACCTCGAATCTGAAACCGTGCCTGAACAATTTATGTAGCGTGGCAAAACTAATTCAAGCACAGATATGACACTACCTATACGACACTACCTATACAACTGTCAAAAAACCATAAATAAAATAAGTTTGTTGTTTTGTTTTTATTCTGCACCGCTGAAAGAAGTGATAATAGAATATGCAGGTTTTCTTTTTCATAGAAAATGCAAAAATAAGACAATTTCTTTGGTTCTGTGCTTTGTTCATCAAACATTCATTCACTTTCTTAACCCTGGACAGGTCGCGGGTGAGCCGGTGCCTAGCCAGCGGCATAGGGCACAAAGCAGGAACAACCGCTCATTTTAAAGCTCAGCTTAAACCTCTCACTTTCCTGATTACTAAAGTTAATGTTTAGTTTTTGTCTTGTTTTTCACTTATGTAAAGTGACCTATAATAATAGCCCCAGTTACTATTTCATATGAACCCTTGGAACTATTACTGATTTCAGTGAGAAATCAACAATTTATACACAAACAACAAACTGAACCAACACACCACCATTATACAGTGAACATATGAAAAGTGTTATCTGGCTTTACTTACTTCCTCAATGACTACTGCTGTTAAAGGACAACCACTCTGCTTTGACAGCCAGGAAGTCACGTTCAAAAGCTTCTGCTGTGCCTCTACCTTCAGCACGTTTTCTGTGTTACATTCTCCTTCCTCTGTCCCGTCCAGTGAAAGCACCTACTGTTTGGTGAAAGGGAAAAATGGGAGGAGGAGAAAAGCGCAACGATAAGAGGGACTCAGGGAAATAGGAGGAGTGGCAAAGGTGGGGGTGGGAGGGGATGTATGAATAGGTGGAATGACACAGACAATGAGAAAAAGAGAAAGGCAAAAACAGGGCAAGTCAGATGGGTTTGAACGAACTTGAAGACTGAAGCAGAAGGCATTAGATGGGCAGGTCTGTGAGTCAGCACTCTGTACTGTAGATATATGTTAATGCAGCTGCTGGCACGAGTGGTGAGCTCTTTCCACTCTAATCAACTTGTTCTAAGAAATAAGCTGTGGGTATATATGCCAGGTATGGCCTCACAAGCTGGATCAGCGTGTGATCGTTTTATTACAGCTATTCTTATGGCTCCACCATCAAATAAAACATGACTGGTAAGACATATCGCATTTAATAAACACACCAGACAGTAATTCAAAATTCAAGAGTCACTACCTTATTCCTAAAAGTCCAATTAATATGTGTTTTCCTTATTGCCCCTGTAATCGTTTAATTAAGATGCAATTCGACTAGTGATAGTCTGTTTCCTAGCAAAATCCCAGCACACAACACGGATGCAAAACACTAGGTATTCCATTTTGCATTAGTAAAGAAAAGCTCAATTTACATGTCCAAGGACCATCACAGCGCACATCAAATAAAGGTCCATAATACAATGAGAAGCAAAAGCACAAAGAGCTTACAAAATATTACCAAAGGTTTAAAGACAGACTTGTTTACAACAGTGGCTCTCAACCTGCACGTCTACACAGTAGGGCTATTATTATTCTACATGAATAGCTAATGCACCTATTCAACCTATAAAACATGCTTTTGGTCATTATGGCCAATTCAATAAAAAGGATGAGAACTAGGGGTGTGTGACATTGAAAAACAATGTTATCTTGATATATTCTGGGATTTTGATGATTATGATTATGATAATTATACGATACTCTGGCAGTGTATATCTTGGGTCTAAAGTATTCAAACGTTGTTCGAACCCATCTCTCTCAACCACCTGAATTGGCACTGTGTCTTCCATGGTGTAATTGGTGGCAGTATTTGCCTTCTGTTGCTTTACTTGTTGTAAGGCACTTTTTTGCAGAATGATTCCACTAAGGTTTGCTGAGTGTGTTTTTGTGCTGGTACTTTAGCTGGTTTAAGCCTGTCATGGACAGCTCACTCCCGAAGTTTGTTATAATCTTTATATATTCTGCAGATGGTGATAAGTCAGATGCCGAGCTGTCTTTAACATCAACCAATTTCCGACATAGTTTGCAGATTGAAATTTTGAGCAACATCCATCCATCAAAGCCAGATCACTTCCAACAACATAGACTGAGAGGCTGGTGGTATCTGCATGTTGTCTCCTGACACAGTTTGTTTAATCATTTTAACTTCAGTTGT
Source organism: Ancistrus triradiatus (assembly GCA_025084515.1). Lineage (NCBI taxonomy): Eukaryota > Metazoa > Chordata > Actinopteri > Siluriformes > Loricariidae > Ancistrus > Ancistrus triradiatus. Next base: position 594,595 of record JAJAGP010000150.1, on the reverse strand, counting down.
GCGCTTATAGGTAGCACGCTGCATGCACTCGATAGTCTATCCAATGCACAATAGTCTATCCTACCTGGCTACATGACACAATGAATATGTGAACTCTTAAAGTGTGTTTTTCACTGTTTTTACAAGGTCAGTGACATACTTGATAATGTCGGCTCTCACATTATTAAAACAACAATTAAGATATTATCATAGACGATACATATCGCACACCCCTAATGAGAATCACTGTTCTGTTTCCAACAAATATTACTAGACCTGAGAGATTACCCACAGGTACGATTGGTCGTGTGCAATGGACTAGTGCCCCACTCAGTATACATGCTCATCTATGCCCTGTGGTAGTTCCAGGATAGACCCCCTTGTACCCCCTGAGATCGACCCAAAAGTGGACTCCACCCCCATAACATTTAAATTATACCTTACAAATCATTATATAGAATGCACACTGTATTCACTTTCACAGTTTACTGTAGTTATTCGTGCACACAACCATATATTTTAGTATACAGCTTTGCACAATCCCCATTAGCTTTTTACCAGTGCAGCCAGGTCCTTTAGTCCTTCAGAAATGGGGTAACAAACAGGTGTATGTAAAGCACTATATACATTTACTTCATGAATAAAGTAAAATCAAAAACATCAATCAATTCAAAACGCTACTCGGCGTTTTCTTGGTTGCGATACGACACGTATCTGACACGGTGCTACTAACCAATCAAAACTGCTCATTAGAGAATGGGCTCTGTCTACATGCCTGTGTGTCCCTTCTGAGGATATTTTCATGGGTTCAGTAATGTAAGTCTATTAACAAAAGAACAAGAAAATCTGACCAATCAAATGTATGAGTTTCACTACAGGAGCCGGCACATAGCTATCTAACCCCTTCCTGGCATGCTGAAGAAGGTGCCACGCATTTGTTATTCATAAAAAAAAGTCAAACGTCAAATGGCGACTCACAAGGAAGCTTGCAATAATCCAGCAAGGTCAGCCAAGTGTAAATACAAAGTAATAGACCATTTTCTGGCAAAAGGAAGCGGAGGATAGTAGCGTGTATGAAAGAGCACAACGTTTTCCTATTTTTCATAATTTACTTTTGTGTGTAACGCGTTCAAATATAATCCATGTATGTAAATACCAAACTCAACAGTCCGTTTATCTCACCAGACACTTTATCTTCTTAGTCTGGTGAGATAAACAGAATGTTGAGTTTGGTATTTACATAAATGGATTATATTTGAACGTGTTAGACATAAAAGTAAACCATGAAAAATAGGAAAAACGTTGTGCTCTTTCATAGATCCTACTTTTGTGATTTGTAGTTGCATTAGTGGGCTGTTGATCAGTATTTTGAAATCCATATAATAATTTAAAGTCAAGCCTGAGTTTATGAAGTCATTTTACTGTGCATTAACAATACATGTCAGCGTTCTGGAGGGCTGGGGGGCAGAAGGAATACCCACTGTATGTACTGCATGCCACTGCTTTTTACACACTACACATTCTCTAAGCAAAGCCTTCTAGCTAGCCGGGAGTGTCGAGTGGGCGGTCTGGCTGAACTGGGCTTCGGTCCTCGTGATCTTGACTCGTGCATCCTTGCCTTAGAATAAGGGCAGAGCTGGGGGTTCATAGTCAAAGAGTCTTAATGGTGATCAGAGACGTTGGGTTGCTGTCTTCTGCCTCCCGTGGGGTTGCCAATGTCTCATGTGATTCCCTCTAGGCTGTGTTTCCTACCAGTTCTCCTCTTTCTAGCTATGCTGCTATAGCTAATGCTGCCGGGGTCTCATTGCTACACGTGGCATCAGTGATTGTTAAAGACACTGTGCCTCTTAATCAATAAACTAATTACATTTCTGTTTTTTTCCTCTCCGAGCTGGTGTTCCGGGAGCAGTTCCAGCCCCACACATGATGTTCATCTGCTGGAGCCTCCACTCAAGCTGCTTCCCGTCATCAGCTCCAGCCCCATCATACCCGGGCCATTAATGTCGATGTGCAAACTTCACATTTTATTTTTAACTTTGATCCATGACTTTAGTTTCGCTCTTAGATTTATCATCTACGCGCCCAAGGAGGTTGGGTCCCTTTTTTGAGTCTTGGTCCTCCCAAGGTTTTTCTTCCTAGAACTAGGGAGTTTTTCCTTGCAACTGTCGCCCTAGGCTTGCTCAATTTGTGATTGGACGTAGTTATTAGGAGATAATCTAAACTTGTAAAGTTGCTTTGAGACAATGCTCCATTGTAAAAAGCGCTATATAAATAAATCTGACTTGACTTGATTTGACTTCTAGAGAACTCCAACTCCCCTACCCTCCCCCTGTTAATTGAGGATGCCATGCCACCAAACCTTTTACACTTGCTGGAGGACAGTAACCTACATTGGCTCTTCAAAAAGGGATAAATAATGGCATTGTTATATTAATTATTTTATTTGTTTTATTTTATCTGTTTTATTTCATCTAACTATTGTATTACATTATTTGTTTGTTTGTTTATTTGGTTTATTTAATGTTGCTATCAGCATCAATGGCCATTTCAGAGACACACACAAAGTTACATCAAGACTAGTCATACATACACACACGTCGGACCAATTTAGTTTAATCAGTTAACCTAATGTATGTTTTTGGATTGTGGGAGGAAACTGGAGTACCTGGAGTAAACGCACTCGGACACGGGGAGGGCATGCAGACTCCACATAGAAAGGACCCAGGCCACTCTACCATGGGATTAAACTCAGGTTCTTTATATGCTTTGTTATATTTTTTTATTTTTTATATGGGCTTTATATTCTCTATTTTAATTATTCCATTATGCTTCTGTATAGTTACGCTATTATTATAAATGTGCTATTCAGGGAATTTAGTTTATGTCTTACATATAACAGCAAGGTTGCCCAAGGAGATCGAATCTCTTTCTGAGTCCTGCTCAAGTCAAGTCAGCCAAGTCAGATTTATTTATATAGCGCTTTTTACAATGGAGAATTGTCTCAAAGCAGGTTTACCATTTTAGATTATCTTCTAATATCTAAGGCCAATCCCAAATTGAGCAAGCCTAGGGTGACAGTGGCAAGGAAAATCTTCCTAAACATTATAAGGAAGAAACCTTTTGAAAACCAAGACTCAAACAGGGACCCAACCTCCTTGAGTGGCTTAGGTGATAAATGTAAGAATGAAACTAATTTATATAGTCAAATAAGTCTGTTATACTCATTCCCAAAAACTGAAAGTAAATATTAACAAATAAATTAAATATTGAATAAAAGAGTGTAAATAATATGCATATCTGCATTATTTATTCAGATACACAGAGTCACCTTAGGATCTAGAGTCCTCAGCAGGAAGGTCCTTGGTCCTCCCAAGGTTTCTTCCTCATCACATTTAAGGAGTTTTCCTTGCAACTGACAGCGTAGGCTTGCTTAATAGGAGTTGTGGGCCTAGATAGCTGTAAAGCTCCTTTGAGACAATGCTCTGCTGTAAATGCACTGTAGAAATAAATTAGACTTTGACTTTATCCTGGTTCTATTCCAGGAAGCATGCATGTTTCTGACATAGAAATCGTATAAAACCTTTCTGTTCATGTAGCATGACATATGCAGGTCTTAGTTTACAGCACAGCTTACAGCACAGGTCAAATAAGACGTTAGGTAATCTTTAAGATAATAAAAAATGTCATAATGCCCATCCCTACTGAACAGCAGTAAGAAGTACTAGCCAGTCTGTCTGTCGGTTGTCTGTTGGTTACATTTAGTTCCTGGCACCTTAGATGTCTGAAAGTATTGTTCCTGGTACCCAAAAGTTCAAAGTGACACCAAGAATCCAAGTAGTGTGGGTCCCTGGTGCTTTTGGTAATGGCCATATTGTCCAGCAGTTGCAAATGAATAATATGAATATGAATATATACTCACCAAACAAAACATGAGACAACTGTGACTGTCTCTAATTGCGTGTAATACCTCCATGAAATCCAACAAGCATTTCCTGTAGACTTGGATTTATGCCATTGATGGTAGATCCGTATGACCATACACTTCAATACACCTGCTATTTCAGCTACTTCCTTCACACTATGGCCTTTGGCATGCCCAAATTCAATCACTCCATTTGGCCAATAACTAACATCTGTTTTGTGAACCATTTTCCACACATCAAACGAGACATTCACTGCGCTGTACCACCTCTTCTCAATCTATGAATCCCGTCGCACAACTCGTAGGTATTTATAACCCGATCATCCTCATAAAACAGCATCTGCAGGAACCTGAAGTTACTGCCACTTTAAACACACAATGTGACATTTTTTTTGTTTGGGGAGTATATTTTTGTTTTACATAACTCAAGGGTATACTCAACAAAGTATATCCTTATATGACTCAACAGTGTATGACTGTTGAAGGAGCATCAGTTGCATGAGAGAGGTTTAAGAGAAAACATTGTGTATTATGAAAGAATAACATAAAAGGCCACACTATTTACCTTTAGTTCCAGTGATGATTTCTGCATTAAGGTTGACGTGTTTTCTCAGCTGTATGCTTCCTGTTGACACTCCATTGAGTGCCAGACAGCGAATATACACTAAATGGCCTCTTTATTAGAGGCAGGGCCCTTTTTTAGAGGCCCTACTGTCCAAAAATCCATCCACAGGTATCAAAGGACCAAGGGTCAAGAAATCATTCCCTACATCATTACCCCACCACCAGCAGCCTGAGTTGTTGAAATAGGACAGGAAGGGTTCATCGATTCAAGCTGCCTACACCAAATTCTGACCCTCCCATCAACATGGTGCAACCAAAACCTGAATCAAGGTTTTCCACTGCTTGGTGATCCAATTGTTGTGATTTTTTTGCCCACTGGTGTCTTGCCTTCCAGTTTCCTTTAGACAGCAATGGCATTCAAACTGATCATCTGCTATTATAGCCCATCCATGCTTAGGAACGAGTTGTGAGTTTGGACACGTTTAGTTTACTGAACCAGCGTTGTATTTGACAGCAGTTTTACTTGACTGTGCACTGCCTGTTCATCAGAACAATTCTTGATTATGCTCGTCTGACCCCTTTCTTCGACTAGTGGTTTACATTCACAGGATCCTCTTTTGCTGGATGTTTATCCTCAATCACACTCTCCTCGTTATACTCTTGACACAACTGCATGAGAAAAGCCCACAAGGCTGGCAGTTTTTGAAATACTGGCCCCAGTTAGTCTTGCCCAAGATGACCTTGCGATGACCATGTCTCCTTAGAAGTCGATCAGCTTTCTTGATTTTCCCATTCTAACATGGATACACATTAAACCTGCTCACTTGAATTTGTCTAATTTACATTTACAGCATTTAGCAGAGGCCTTTATACAGAGTGAATTACAACTGCAACAACCTTACAATCCAAGCAATGGTGGGTTAAGGACCCAACAATGGCAGCTTTACAGAGGTGGGATTTGAACCATGGACCACCTGTATAGTCCAGTGCCGTAATTTCCTTAGGGCAGCTCGTATAATAGCTTATATGATGCACTCAGATGCACTCACCCTGGGGGCAATTTAGAGCGACCAATTAAACTAATGCATGTGAGAAACCGGATTTCCCGAAGTAAATTCACGTGGGCACGGGGGAGAAACGGAAGACTCAACTGGATTGCCTTTATTTGTAAAGGAGGAAGTGATAGAGCTGAATCTGCAAGAATACTTAACGGCCCGGGTTTGTTTCACTTTCCCGAGCACGTTACACCAAACGTGTTTGTTAACTGTGTAAGGTGTGACACACTGGGTTTCTGACCTGTAGCCGTTAATTAAAGTCGACCCAAAGAACGTTGTCCCACCCTGCCGGTGCCCGAAAAAAAACACGTCGTCTGTATGTATACGGACAAATACGACATGCATTATGATACAGTATTCCATTAAAACAAGTTTCAACATAGTGGAAACTTACTACTGGTTGTATTTTGTGCTGGCACAGCACGAGGGTCCCGTTTCGTGCTTCTCGTCTGTGGGAACTTCGACACCATCTCAGACTGTCAAACTGCCTTGTTTCTTTCTTGCATACTATACGGTAATGCATACTGTGGTAATGCCATACGCAGCGTAGTAGTTTGACAGTCTATTTAGTAGAGTAGCCTTCGGTTACACCGTACCCGATCACCCTGGAATCATGGATCACGCTTTCTCATCATTTTAAACAGCGGAGACCTAGCTTAAGCCTGGGATGTGGTGTCACACCACAGTGTTCCTCTCCTACTTTCTGTCGGACAAACTTTTTGATGCCACTTTGGGCTGGCCAAGCTGCTCGCTTCATTCTTGCGTACTACCGTACTACATAGTGTGTCAGAGTTATATGTACCGTACTATTTGGACATACTATTTAGTATAACCGATGTGTCTTGAGTAGCGTCACGTAATGAAGAGCTTGATGCAAAAGGGGGCGCCCTCTCATTAAGAATTGATTTCTGCTTTTAGAACGAATACTGTAGTATATGAACATAATTTCAAAAATAATAATAAGAACATTGTTGATAGAAAACTACTTGAACAAAAATAAATAAATACATAAAAAATATTAGTTAATACATGTATTAAAATGTATTGGATAAATATTGAACATGGCCACATACAATACAATTTTACATTTAAGCGTTATGAAAGCTCTTAAACTCTGGAATGTATTCCACGGTAAGTGAACAGTCGGTTCTTGTAGTCGGCTTGTTGTATGTGGGAGAAGTCTTCAGCAGTAAAGATCTGAGTGACTTTAACAAGGGACAAATAGTTATGGCCAGACAGCTGGGTCAGAGCATCTCATAAACAACAAGGTTTGTAGGGTGCTCCTGGTCAGTAATGGTGAGGGGTGAGAGACTAACTGTGAACCTACAACAGGGAGTTGGTGCTCAAAGCTCATCGATATGCAAGATCAACAATTTACAGTGGTGCTTGAAAGTTTGTGAACCCTTTACAATTTTCTATATTTCTGCATAAATATTACTTAAAACACAAAGATAGAAACATTGGATTGCTGCAAAATTAGGCATTCAGTTATGTCTCAGGCAGATACTGTATGTAAATGATTACTGGTGTAGTCTGATTAGTCATTAGGTCTTGCCACAGGAGGGCGTAAAGTGCTTCCCTCGCTGCTCTATAAAAAGGTGCTTTGAGACAATTTGTTTGTCTACATATCTTATTAGTCTCCTTTACTATGTTCTATAATGGTCAGGACACCCACAGGACCAGCACGGATCAGGGGGTCGGATCATTCTCAGCACTGCAGTAACAATGATGTGTGGTTGTGTCAGTGTGTTTTGAACTGGTACAATTGGATCAGACACAACAGTGCTGCTGGAGTTTTAAAACAGTTCACTCACTGTTCACTTTATTAGAAACATTCACCTTATTGTTGCACCTTGTAGATGTAAAGTCAGAGACAGCAGCTCATCTGTTGTTGCACAGTTTGTGTTAATTCTTTATCAGTGCTCACAAAATGCTGGTGGACTATTTTCAGTTGAGCAGTGACTATACCTGTGCAATACAGGGTGCAGGTGTACGTGTGCCCTGGTGGTCAGGATGACAGTCTATGACAGGACTGGATAGGGGTCACTGTTGCAGCACCAGAAGATGACATCCTGACAAACAGCCAGTCGAACCTGCGTATGAAGACTAACCAAGGTCCCTGTGGTGGAGGGCTAGCACATCAAATCACTTCACCACTAGACCCACTAAGTGTAATAATACATAAGTTATTTCATTATTTACCTACTGATTTCATGATGAGCTCTTAGAGTATGACCCGAAATTTGTATATCTGTCAGTATCATCTATCAAAAATAAACGTGAGCCTAATGCCAGAGTGGATTATCTGATGTGGCTGAAAGCTTTTATTCCAACCAAGGAAGAGCTACACATGATTTAGTCCTATGCAGTTAAAGTTTAGGGATTTGTAGCTGCTCTAAAATGGCAAGCATTATTTGGAAACATTTTGCTGTTAGCAAATGACACAGAGTCCAGTGTTGCTTATTCACCTACTTCGTATTCCAGTTTTCTTTTTATCATAAATTGTGTTACTGTTTAAGCACACTGGCAACCACTAATCTGTTTTAAATGCTGTAACAATCTGAAGAAAATGTGAAAACAAATATAAAGGGTCTTTGCAGGTATAATTGTTTGTATGGAACACAATATATATATATATATATATATATATATATATATATATATAGTGTGGATAAAATAACATATTACTAAATGAGTAGGGATGTCCATATATATATATACTCATTTAGTAATATGTTATTTTATCTACACTCACTGCTACCGGGTTCATAACATGGAGACACAGACATGGAATCTTCATAAACCTCACAGGAATAAATGTGTGTGATCATATTCTGATGTGAAAAGTCGTTGTAAAGTCCAATTACCATCTTTTATTTTGGAGAACAATTTGACTTCTGTAGGAGGGGATGCCTGGTTGTTAAGTGTCTGCAGCTAAATGTGGTTGCTCAAATGCTAAAAGAGACCCAGCTGCAGCACATGCTGTGCTATTTTGGAGCTTATAGCAAACACTGCAAGCATGTCATAATATGTTGCCCTCTGACCCCCAGAATGTTTCTTTCTCTAGAGCATTCACACGTTTCTTGGAAACATATTTCAAAAACATCAACATTCAAACTATGTTTGGTGTATAGTCAACAATTCCATCTGTGGCTGCTAATGGTTCAAGTCAACAATACAAAGTACTTAAAAACAGAACAATTCATAACTTAAAAGACAAAGAATAGTTCAGGTTTTTCAAGTTATGATGTGCTAAAAAAAGAATAAATTTGAAACAGAAATAAATACAACTAGTCACATAGCATCGTAGATATTGTCTGAAAGTGTTTAGACCTTTGTAGAAGGATTTGGACTAGGGAAGTAAAATCATTTACACAAGTCCAGTATACTCCAGAATTTGACCCGGAGCTCTGGTATGTGTATGTAGAATTCCTGTCACCTCCAAAAACATGCTGGCGTGTGGCCTGGGGACTCAACTTCCACCACAAACTCCCACCACATTGATTTTTAATGATTTAATATGTGTAAAATCCTGCAATGAACTGGTATCCCATCCAAGATGTATTCTTACTTTGTGCCCAGGGTAGACTTCCACTTCGAGTCTGATTATGTAAAAGCAGTTACTGAAGATGGCTTGATGGAAGGAACAGGGAGCAAGTGAATCCTATAGTGACGCACACATATACACACACAGTAAGCATGGTCACAAGTGTACTCATCAAACACTCTGGGATAATTGAAAGAGACCAGATGACCTAAAACATGTCTGTGGAATGTGGGAGGAAACCAGAGTGCCTGAAGAAAACCCACACAGACAAACATGTAAACTGCACACAGGCAGAGCCTGGGCAAGGAATCTAACCAGGTATCTCTGAAGCTGTGAGGAGACAGAACTATCAACTGTGCCACCATGCTGCAATAAAGGGATACATTCCACAAAAGGAGCTAGCCAATTAACAGAGAGTTTATATCTAGTTTGCCAAATTTGTGATGGTAAACAATTGTATGTACTAAGTAAGAGTATGCTAATTTTAATAATTATGAACCACATAATGTAGATTGTTAAAACATTTTTCAAAATGTGGATTACATGTACAGTATTACAAGACCATTTTGAAAAATGTACTCACTGACCAAAAAATATGAACCAAGAATGAGTTGTTGGAATCTAATTAATCTTTATATGTATGAATATAATGGTGACATATGTAAGTGGTCAAAATATTAGAGCGAAAGGGAATTTTATCGATAAGTTTATCGGGAAAAGCTGCACAATTGAACAGAGGCTTTAGCACCCTGTTAGGCTGCCTCTATCCTGTATACAAGATGAGATATGGTTGGGCATTGGAGGCATACATGTTCTGTATGGTATCCTGTGGCACATTTGTTGACATATGTTGCAGCTGGGCCCATAGATCCCGCATACTCATAGGTTGCTGAAGCTGGCTTCCCAGCTGGTCCCATAAAAGTTCAATTGGTAATAAATCTGGCATCTTGGCAGAAAAAGGAATTGTTGCAATCTGGCAGAGACATTCCTGTGAAACCCTTGCTGTGAAGGGAAGGGAAGCATTTTTAAGCATTTTTAAGCCCTCTTGTGGTAAAACCCAGTGTCTAATCAGACCACACCTGTAATTATTTACATATCTGCCTGAGACATAACTGCATGCAGTGTTTTTCAGCAATCTGAAATTTCTATCTGGGTGCATAAATTTTTCAGTCAATGAGCATATATGAATGACTGGAAGGGTTTCAAATAAGTTCTGATGTTACCATTTTATAGAATTTTACTTTAAATAAAGGTTTCAAGGAATCAAAGATAGATTAAGTCAGAAGACAAATAATTAAAGGAGCAATACTTTCTAATATAGTCAATATTTCTACAACATTTTTATGGCTAACATTCCTTGTAAATGTATGGAATCAAATTACCAGCATCAAAATCACAAACAATTTATTGGATAAGTACATACTGCAACGTGTTTGAGAGATTTGGCTTGGTAGACATTGCTGCATATATCCATGAACAAGGGCAGTTATAGACATGGATCTTATAGCTTTAAAACATAAGCAATATGTATAATCAATGCAGTGATTTAAAGTAACCACAAGATACAATGTAGGATCATCATGCATCATGTATATACAGTGGTTTTTGAACCCTTTAGAATTTTCTCTATTTCTGCATAAATATGACCTAAAATGTCATCAGATTTTCACACAAGTCCTAAAAGTAGAAAAAGAGAAACCAATTAAACAAATGAGACAAAATATATATTAAATATTATACTTGGTCATTTATTTATTGAGGAAAATGTTCTTTCAGTAGAGCAATAACTGCAATTAAACATTTCCTGTAACTGTTGATCAGTCCTGCACACCGGCTTGGAGGAATTTTAGCCCATTCCTCCGTACAGAACAGCTTCAACTCTGGGATGTTGGTGGGTTTCCTCACATTAACTGCTCACTTCAGATCCTTCCACTATATTTTGATTGGATTAAGGTCAGGACTTTGACTTGGCCATTCCAAAACATTAACTTTATTCTTCTTTAACTATTCTTTGATAAAACAACTTGTGTGCTTTGGGTCGTTGTCTTGCTGCATGACCCACCTTCTATTGAGATTCAGTTCATGGGCAGATGTCCTGACATTTTCCTTTAGAAATCTTTGACATAATTCAGAATTCATTGTTCCATCAATGATGGCAATCCGTCCTGGCCCAGGTGCAGCAAAACAGGCCCAAACCATCGTTTTCCTTTCTCCAAACATAACGCTTTTCGTTTAAACCAAAAAGTTTTATTTTGGTCTCATCCATGCACAAAACATTCTTCCAATAGCCTTCTGGCTTGTCCACGTGATCTTTAGCAAACTGCAGACAAACATCAATGTTCTTTTTGGAGAGCAGTGGCTTTCTCCTTGCAACCCTGCCATGCACACCATTGTTGTTCAGTGTTCTTCTGATGGTGGACTCATGAACATTAACATTAGCCAATGTCAGAGAGGCCTTCAGTTGCTTAGAAGTTACCCTGGGGTCCTTTGTGACCTCGACAACTATTACACACCTTGCTCTTGGAGTGATCTTTGTTGATCGAAAACTCCTGGGGAGGGTAACAGTGGTCTTGAATTTCCTCCATTTGTACACAAATGGACTGGACTGTCTGACTGTGGATTGGTGGAGTCCAAATTCTTTAGAGGTGGTTTTGTAGCCTTTGCCAGCCTGATGAGCATCAACAACTCTTTTTCTGAGGTCCTCAGAAATCTTCTTTGTTCGTGCCATGATACACTTCCACAAACATGTGTTGTGAAGAGCAGACTTTGATAGATCAATGTGCTTTAAATAAAACAGAGTGCCCACTCACACCTGATTGTCATCCCAGTGATTGATCTACGTTTATAACTTGTATGAAAATGTGATGATGTTTTAGGTCATATTTATGCAGAAATATAGAACATTCCAAAGGTTTCACAAACTTTCAAACACCACTGTAAGTAAAGACTGGCTTCTGAAACACATTCCAGCAGGCTATATGAATTCAATCCTCTGGGACAAAACTAACACTGAAATCAATGTGAGCATTAACTCCATGAGTGCAGGGGTAGTCAACTGACACCCTCCAAAAACAATTAGTCAGCATAAGCATACAGAGAGGATGTGGAGACTAATGAAGACACAACAGTTTGTATCTTAAAAGAGTGAAGATATGATGATTAACAGTATAAGGAATACATCATGATCATTCTCATTGCAAATGAGCTCTCACTGTAATAGCTTCCTCAGCAAGACTCTGCATTGTAAAATGTTCTGACTGTTTTAAAAAATGACACCACTTGTACAAGGCCCATCTTAAGAACTGTTTCTTGGCCAAAAGTAATGCTGCACCCAAACCAGTTCTGCTAGATTCTGTATTAGCATTTTGCCTCTAGATATCAGGGTCTTTAGCACAGCACCACAAAAGAGTTGAGGCTCCAAGAACAATTTAAACTAGCACCTAATTGCACATACATCACTGTCCTCATTTTTCACTTAGGTTAGTTCTTTCTGATATAGCTGTATTTTTACATAGTAAAACATATTATATGACCATGCATCACTGCTTAGCTTTGCATACTCGGTGCTCCTTACTTATTGGTAGTTATTGTATTTTATGACAGTCAATATTTTATCTTAAACGGCTTTCATTTGTACAATGTTTGATATTTGCACAACTTGGTCTTTATATTGTACCATGCTCAAAGATAATGACTTCGTTTGAATGTTGTCTTTAGCTCGACTGGCCTCCTAAAGAGCATAGTCAATTGTCGTACATGGCCAGCACCTTCCGAACTGAGCTAACTTAGGCCATCTCCATAAAGGTGAAATTTATGGAGAGACATAGTCACAGAGACAGATACAAAAGTGTTCGTGGTGAGTCAACTATGCTATAGTCTTCAAACACGGCATTTGAATGGTTATACAGAGGCAGCTATGTTTTAACTTGCTGGTACTGTCTAGGGGCAACAACAGTTCTACTGCAAAGTGGCTAAATCTCACTATTTCACAGTTGAAACACTCTGTAAGTTCACTCAGTTGGGAACCAAAGAGTTCTGACCTCCACTGGTTGGGGTTCCGTAGCTGAGCAGCCACACACAATACTAAAATCACCATGTGCAATATCAACAGTCAACTTTAGTGGTGTAAACCAGGGATTCTCAACCTTTTTCACCCCAAGGCCTATTTATATCAGGAAAGCATAATAGCTAGGGTGCAAGTGAGATCTATGGAAAAAATTAAAGATTCTTATTTCCTCCCGCATTCCAAAGACATGTGCTAGGTTAACTGGTCTCTCTAAATCGCCCCAGTGTGAGTTTTTGACAAGTACAGTTATAACCTTGCTCCTGGAATGAATAGCCATTGATGCTGATGTGATGTTAAATAAGTAAATAAGTCATTCATGGTGTGGAAAAACACCATCAGCACTTTCTAAACACCAATAAAGTTAGCATACTGCAAAAAACTACAGGTAGTGTGTCATCACATTCATGGCTGCTGGAAAATAAAACACTTTCATTTGCATCTGTTTGATTGACACATTCTTGTGATCATTGAGAAACCAGTAAAAGGCTGCAATTCCATTTTCTATATTTTACCTTTACACCTGTTGGGAGTGATACTGTAAATAATGTTTAATTATCACCTAATTAACTGACCACAGGGAAACAAATGTGTGGATGAAAGTAAAAAAACGGAGAAACTGTTTTGTTATTCTTCTTTCGGCTGCTCCTGTTAGGGCTTGCCACAGCAGACCTGACTCTCATGTTAGACCTACCTCAGGTTTTACAACAGATATTCTTCCTGCCGTAGCTCTCCCATTTTATCCAGGGTTGTGACTGGAACTGAATGCCATGGGACACTTTATAGAGACCAATTGACCTAAATGCTTGTCTTTGCACTGTGGGAGGAAATCAGAATACAAAGAAAAAACGCAAGCTCCACTCATGTAGATTCTGGCCTGAGAATCGAACCGTAGATCTTTGGAGCAGTGAGGTGACAGCACTAACCAAAGAAACTGAGAAACTGTAAGGATGTAACAAATACACATTTTAAAAGAGATGTAAGTGTAGTTCTAACTCTAACAAGAACAGTCTTAAAACAGTCTGTGTCTGGTCATAATTTTTTTCAGCTCATCACAAGTTTGTATGGCTTAAAGTGCTATTGCTGGTCCATTACGTTCTACTGCTTCCTCCCAAGTATAGGTCTGCAGATCACCAGAGGATGCTTCATGGTCCACATGTCGTCTGTGGCCCTGCAACTAAGAAACGTTAGTGTAAACCCACTGTATGTTGGAGCAGCATAAATGCAATTTCTCTAATAATGAATCATATTTCAACATATAGCAGTCTGAGGGATATATCTGGGTTTGTTAAATGGCAAGAGAAACTTTTGGGAAGGCACTATCCTGTTTAAACAGTTTGACTGTCCTATCCAGGGTGCTAACCTCAGCCTAATTGAACACGCTGACTATGAACCAGAAAGTATCCCCCAACATCAGTGGCCAGTCTCCATCTTGTGACTGAATGGAAGTCATTTCCCAGCCATGATCCAAGATCTATTGAAAGTCTTTTCGGAAGACCACATCTGAAAAAGTTGAGCTCACTGCAATATTACAGGCTTCTCTGGTCTTACTATTTGTAGGTACTGTGTGTGTGTGTGTGTGTGTGTGTGTGTGTGTGTGTGTGTGTGTGTTGAGTGAAATATAACATTTTTGTTTTATTCTATAGTTTACTAACAATTTTCAAATAAAAATATTTATTTGCAGCAATGACAAGAGCATTTATTTGCTGTAAATGACAACTGGTCAAAATATCAAAGAAGATGCAGTACTTTCAGATTTTGATTAATAATACAAATAGTAATGCAAAGGAAAATAGTTTTTATTCATTTTTAACAAAAATATACTAATGTTATAACATATGAAAGTTCAGAAATCTGTATTTCACTCAAAGCTTGTGTCTTCTACTTTTCCTAAATAAATAAGCTTTGGGTCAGGTGATCACCTCATCAGTACCTCATTAAGAAGAATGAAATGTATCTGTGCTGGAAATCATCAGATACTGGAATGGAATGGCTGCCATACATGTAAATATGTTGATTTTAAGAAAGGTTGGAGTGGACTCCATTGTTTCCACAGCTGTAGGTCTAGGTTACAGCAAGTAGTGTATCATATTATGATCTTGCACAACCTAGCACTTCCAGCTAATTATTCTTGCAGTGCAGCTAGCTACAGTCATGATGGTCGTAAGTCTAGTTGGCCTGTGACTCATAAATCGAAGGCTGATAAGCCATGGCGTCATTACAGGTGTGGCAGCAAGTATCAACATGTTGTCAGATAGCCAGTGTTCTTAGGGAAGAACCTTGTTCATGTGTCTGAATTCGAGTGAAAGTGTGGTTACAGTTTTTAAACTGCTTTGATAAGACGCCACGGTGTCGTTTTTGCAAACTTGTAAGCGATTTAAAGCAAAGTACGTCGTTTCGTTGTTGTATTGTTCGTATACGCTTTGTGTGTGCGTTTATGTGAGTGTGTGTTGGGTGTGGCACTCTACGCGCTCACCCTCCGGGCGGAGCTTAATCTGGACCCTATCTTTCGTGTCTGCTCGGGATTCAGGGAAAGTACGTGCTGGTTTTCGAGCTGTACTTTCACGATCGAGTTCTGCTTCACATTTTCTCCCAATCTTCTCGGAGTCATTATCGAAGGGTAAGAGACATATGTAAGAATTAGCTCAAAGACCATTTTCGAACTTAAATCGATGTATTTAGCGCTGCTAGTCACTCCGCGTTTGTGTTGGCAGTGTTTGGATTTGCATTCTTGTCACGCTTGGAGAGAATTGGTTTTAAATTTTTTTCTGATGTGGGTTTATATGCAATCTTTTATTTTATAGTAAAGTCGTAGGCTGGTGGTGTAGGTTGACCACCTGCGGGAGAAATTCGCTCCCACTTCCGTGTGTCGGGTTTCAGTTGTTCCCAACTTTTTTTTTTTTTTAACTCCCGTCTGCAATGGCCATTCCTGTACCGATCCAGTTTTGTTGTGTTATTGTGGTCGCTTGCTCCGTGTTATTTAAAGATAATCAAACAATTCGAATATATTGTGTGTATGATATTGTGTTATTAAGGAAAGCTACACAATAAGGCATTGTCTAAATGTCAGTCGGAAGGTAGATTGTGTTGGTAGTTCCTATCTTCCAACGCAGAACTGTCGCCTGTTTGTTACACTATAATTAGAAAAAAATTGAAAGGGCAACTTTTCTAATATATTTGTTGTGAGTAATGACAAGCGTGAATGTGAATAAACTAAAGAGTTTCGGTCAAGCTGACTGAAAATTGTGCAAGAGTAGCTGTTAGGCAGTGGGTTTTTTTTTCTTTTCCCCCAGGAACTCCCACAGATACAGGTTAGAAAGCCACACCTTGGTTACACCTTGTGTTATGGGTGGTACGGGGTATCTCAGCATTAAAGCTTATTATTACTATAAGGATGATGATTCTGGATGTAAATACGAATATCTGCCTGAAAGCATATCCTTTTTTCACTATAAAGTTCTCTGTTTATTGAGTTTCATTATCAGCAGCCACTGAAAAAACTACTGCTGAGCTATTTTTGTTTATAGCCTTGTTTTATTTTATCATTTATTTATTATATATTTTATGTTATGATTTTTTTTTTAAATCTAAATACATATTTAAGTCATATATTTTAGTTATGGTTAGTGTTGGTTTAGTTGACAAAGAACTACCAATTTAATTAATTATATGTGTCTCGGCGGCTCAGTGGTTAGTGCTGTTGTCTCACAGCTCCAGAGATCCCCTGACCAGACTCCACCTGTGATGAGCTTAGAAATTCTCTGTGTATTCCAGTTACTTCTTACATCTTTAAGAAATACGTTAGGTCCATTGACTCTAAAATGTCCCAGTGTGTGTGCATGTACGTGCCCTGTGATGGATTGACACCCTGTTTAGGGTTAGTTAAAGCATTGTCCCTGAGTTGCCGGTTGGGGATCAGCTCCTTGCATCCCTGAATTGGATTAAGTGGGTACGAAAATGAGTAATCAGCATACAGTTTTGAGTAAAAAGCAGAAAAACAACATACATTTCAGAATTTATTAGTATTTTGGTATGTTCCCCATTTTGCTGTAATTACAGTGAGCTCTCGAGTTGAAATGGGCTCCACAAGTGTGTATAAAATCTGATGACCCTTATTATCCAAACATGACTTTACACTATCCGAAAGCGTATCATGTGATGTTACTGAATGCTTAGCATTCTCTGTTTTCAGGTTCTTCCATAAATGTTTGTTGGAGTCAAGTGTATGTGGAGGAAAGTCTGTGTCAGTCAGCACTCCTTGATCTAGTTTCGATTTCAAGTAGTTAATTATCCTGCTGTAGAACGAATCCTCCTCCGCAGAGATTCAAACAAGCATTTTCACTAGTGCTCTACTCACATTTGGCATTTTAATGTTTTCTGTTTTAGTCTTAACTCTTTTGTTTTAGTCTGAAATTATTCCTTTAGTCAGTGAAACTTTATCATGTTTAAGCATGGGCTTCTTTTATGTTTTCAAAGAGCGACTGCTTTAACTTTCCAATGTTTATGTACTTATTTACTGAAGCGTAAATTCCTGTAGCTTTTCTCCTTGTTATATGTGCACTGGGTTAACAAAATTTGCTGAGCTCGTTTAGGAATAAAGGTAATAACTTTACTGAGAAGGGCTTAGTTATTACATCTATGTGTTTGTGGAGAACTCTTTTCTCTAGCTGTTTGCAAGTGTTCACAACTCAAGGCAAACAGAAAGCTGTTCTCCTATTTTCGCTGAATTTGAAAACAGCTGTGGCCTTGATGTTAAGACAACAAGGCAGTGTTTAAAACTGCGACCATTATTTGGAATGTGAACAGACTCCTCATGAATAATTTTTGCTTTCATCTCTGTTCCAACTCCTTTAACGATTCAAGAGAACAGGCATTTTGAAAGAGAAAATGTTACAGCTCATATCAAGTAGGATAGCTAACTGAATAACTGAATCATCTTCACTGAGTGAGCTGGCATGTTTGCTCTTCAGGTGCTCCAACATGGAGGATGTGCTTCCATGCCAGCTAAGGTCAGATTTACAAATATTGTAGTACACTTGGCAACATTGGAGTTAAGTGTGATATTCTCCCACGCTTGAGGATGATCTTCATGAGGCTGCCAGCAGTTGTATACAGCGGGAAAAAGATCTTAATTGTATTTCAGGCCGTATTTTTAGTTTTTTATTTCAGCCAGTCAAATAATGTCTTGTTTGAAGATTAATATGAAACACAGTTCCACATAACGGGAAACCATACAGAACTGAAATTCCAGTATAGTGATCCATTTAGAACCAGTGATTAATGGGTTAATACAGTAACATTCTTATTACACTTTTCAGATTTCAGAAAGACAACAAGCTACAAAACGCCTAATGGACCTTTAAGTATGTCCGAGTTTTTGATTCATGCAGCAGTTAATTCTGTGAAACCTAGGACTTGTCAGCATTAACGAGTTACACGCCCTGTGAGTTACTCACGATGAGATTAAATGAAGTTGTATGCCCTAAGGGAGTACTAGTGCATCTATAAATCAGAGATGGGATTATTTTTAAATGAGAAGAATTGGTGGTTATGCATTACCAGAGTAGTCATCTTCAGTCTGATATGAATGTATGCCACAAATGAAACAGGAGTTACTTATTTTGTTGATTATACTTTGAGTTTTCAGTCAGCCATTCAGCATTAAAGCAACACAAATCAGGATTAAAACCACTGACAGGTGTAGTGAACACCAATTTATTGTCTTGTCAAAACTGCATCTATCAGGGGGTGGCATATATTACACAAGTCAGTTCCAAAAGTTAATGTGTTGTAAGCAGGAAAAATGGGCAGTTGTAAAGATATGAGTGACTTTGACAAGGGCCAAATTGTGATGGCTTGATGAGTGGGTCAGACCAGCTCCAAGTGTTCCTAATATAAACTGATTAGTACCAACCAAAAAAGGATGGACAAGGTTAACCAGTGACAGGATCATGGACACCCAAGAGTCCTTGATTTGTGTGAGGGGCGAAGGCTAACACTTCTGTTTAGTCCCACTAAAAAAACCACTATAAGTTTTCTGTGGTGACAGCATGTATCCCAGTGTTTCTTTAACATCCACCCTGCATATTTGCCATTATTGGCTGTAATTTGCTGAAAAAATCATGAAATTAGACTTGAAAAGAAACAGGAAAGCAAAATTAACTTAGATGAGTGTGCTTCATATTACACTTAGAAACAATTTGTGCTATGTACCTGTGTGTGGGAGTAAAAGGATCTTGTTTTTGTGCTCTGTTGTTTAGCAGTATAGTCAGGATAGGCTCCCTGTCTGGGTGTACAGTTTAAGATGAGATTTACTGGTCCTGGATACAAACAACCTCACAAAGTATCTTAAACCCCCAGTGAACATAAATCCCAGATCCTGCCCTACTTTAGAGAAGAAAGAGGCAGTGTGATCCCCTTGTTTATTAATGCACGTTCAGTAGGGGAAGGACGATTACTGGTTTAGATGATTTTCTTTGTAAATGCAGTCTGTGACTTGTAAGTAGTCACTTTTCTTTAGACTCTCTTTGTCTTACTGTCTTTTTTATGTTTATTCTTTCAGTAATTGTACATGCACACACTTGTGCTTATTCTTATCACATTCACATTGCGGGATACATAGTTTCTGGATATTAAATAGAATATATGAGCACTGTATTAGGAACGCCTGTACACCTACTCATTCATACAATTATATAATCTGCCAGTCATGTGGCAGCAATGCAGTCTATAAAGGCATGGAGCTACTGACCAGTAGAAACTAATTTTCACATCAACCCTTGGAATATGAAAAATGTGGTCTTGATGATTTTGACCGTGACATGAATGTTTGTGCTAGATGGGCTGATTTGAGTATTTTTGTAACTGCTGATCTCCTGAGATTTTCACACTCAGTTTACTCCGAGTGGTGCAGTAAACAAAAAACATTCAGTGAGCGGCTGTTCTGTGGACAGAAACTCCCTAACGAGAGAGAGAGAGGTCACTGGAGAAGTGACGAGAGGTTCAGGAGGATAGAAAGGCTATGGTAACTCTGATTTTGAGTTACTCTGTGGAGTTGTGATGAGCAGGAAAGCATCTCAGAATGCACAACATGTTGAACTTTGAGGCAGATGGGCTACAACGGCAGAGGACCTCATCGGGTTCCACTTCTGTCAGCCAAGAACGGAAAGCTGAGTGCTGATTGAGGAATTGTAACCTCGACTGATGAATCTCTGCTGAGGCACACTGAGTGTAGGTTCACAAGTCCATGAACCCCACTAAAAATGTGTCAATAGACCAGGTTAGTACAAGTGGTGTAATGGTGGGGAGGAAGGTTTTCTTGGCATATTTAGGGTGTGTTAATACCGATAGATCATCAGTTGACTGTCGTAGTTTGAGTATTGTTGATGACCATGTGCATTCTTTCATGGCCCTGATTTTACCCTTCTTCTAATGCCGACTTCCAGCATGATAATGCACCATGTCACAAAGCAAAAGTTGTCTCAAACTGGTTTCATGAGCATGACAGTAAGTTCATTGTTCTTCAGTGACCTTCCTGGTCACCGGATCTAATTTCAATTGAACACCCTTGGGGTGTGGTAGAACAGGAGGTTGTTTTTTTTTTTTTTTTTTTTTTTTTGTGCGTTCCTCTTTTGTAGCAGTTGACTGATTTGCACGCCACTGTGTTTCCAGCAACATGGAAACAATAACCCCAAGGGTTTTAATGGCCAAACACTGATTTATCTTCACTTTCAGTTTCTTAATCTGGCGAATAGTCATATTAATGACTTTGTTAGTAATGAGCCTGCTAATTTGTTAATTTGAGATCAATTCTGTCAGATCAACCTGTCATAACTTGTGTCAAGCTGACATGTATGTATCATTTCCTTTCCCATTTGGATCCAGCAAAGCAGTGCTCATTCTAGTGATCTTCCATTGCATTTTAGATTCGATGTTATTGGCCAATATCAAATAGGGATTCAATACCGACTTGCTCTGAAGTTATTTTCGTCTGATATGCTTTAGATGCAAAATAATGACCTTCTAAAGTATTTGACTCAATAAAAGAGGAAAAAAGACGGTCTCATACAGCCAATGGCAATGTCACATCCAATCTTACAATAATTCAGTACTCACTGTCTTCAAATTTTCATTCCTAAATGCAGAGAATGTAGTCCATTTCCAACTTTAATGGAAAAAGGCATCAACCATTATTTTTCACAAGGCAGAATTTGCTGAGAGATAACGACAAGCCCTGACAAAGAAACAATTGTGTTTAAACTGTATCCTGTGTGCTGTATACATCCTCTAAATTTAGCCAGGGATGGAGAAACAATTAGACATGTGTCATCCAGGAACCAGACAAAGGTGGGGAATCACTCGGTGCTTTTCAGCGTTACAGCTCTAATTAGCTGCCTTCAACGTAGCAGCTTGCATCTTGTCTAAATGTAAGATGAATTTTGGCCGATTTTGGCCACTGTTGTGTCAATACATGTGGCGATTATTGGTACTGTGTACTTTCAGTACTTTGTGTGTGTTGGCAGGGTTTTATTTTTTGCATGTAATGTTGGTGAACATGTCTGTGCACTGAGTGGACACTCATGTCTATCACACATCAATACACCCATCAAACTGACCATGGTGTACTTCCTCCCTAATGAGAACAAAGTCAATTGCATCCTCAGAGACCTCTAATCACAGAGGAAAAAAACCCAGCACAGTTGTAACACAAGCTCGAATGCTTCCTGTGGGATACATCACTAGTATGCTTACACGCTGGGCTTTTTAATGCGTCTTCATAACAATTTGATGAACCAAACCAATTTTAATATAACCAAAACAGGGTATTTATTGGCCATCGTTGTCGATTTGATGTGTGTATCGCAACTTTTACTTAGTAATATATGTTTATTCTTTTTATTAAACATGCATGCATTTTACTGAGTGTTATTCAGCCCTGCTGGGCTGTTCTTCAATGTCAGGTTTTGCTTTGCCTGCATAGGCTCCCGTACGACCAATGAAATATTCACCGTCCGTCACTTTGTGTCACCTGTGAGAAACCTGCTCATGCATATGTACTGCTACCCCAAAAGACTTAAGGTCATGTAAAGCTCACGATTGCACTGAAAGCTAAAGGCGTTTTGCACTTCTGTTTGTAATGATATCTGGAGCTGATTTTCTCTTTGAACAGCCTGCTGAAATGCAAGTAAAATGCACAATTTCTTGTTCTAATAAGAGATCATTTTCTTAGTGAACGGAAGGGTGTAGGTTAGCAGATATAATCTGCACGGTTGATCACAGACCTGACATGGTCTTGGTAAACTGAACTTGGCCTCATTCTCACATCTCCCTTCTCACGCTTTTGTGAAGTGACTCTATCATCCAGAACAGGCTCTGATTCAGTCTGCAGTTAGTCAAGACACTTCTCTTGCTCTCTTCACACTCTTGCTCTCTTCAGGAATGCAAGGGGCAAGTGCTGTAGCACTTTATTATACTGTGCTTCTAAAAATAAACATGCAACCGCCAAATTGAAATTTCATGGAATTGGAACTGTTTCAATAGTAAAATGTTAGGGCTTCTATGTTTAAGAAACATCAGCTACACTGTTTTGTTGATTAAGTAGCAGATTACACTATGTCGACCTATATTTTTGTGTCGATATGCACGAAAAGTTAGTACACCAATAACGTGGTTACTATTTTTACATACAACTAGATGTGGTTTTGGATGTCAGTTTTTTTAATGGACATGCACAAGTCCAAATGAGCTCTGATTAATTATGCAGTCACTCTTAAGAGTCTGTTGATGCCTTCGGCCTGGCCGGACACTGTACAGACACAGCTGGCCGTGTCTTGGGGAGGGAAGACAAGATAAGGAATCATCTTTCTGCTGCTGTAACAGCAGCCCCTGTTGGCCTTTGGAGGTGTCAGCAAATACAGTGTATGGATTTAGCAAGCGTAGTCCATTCCTCCATGAAGATTCATTGAAAGGCTTTTCACTGCGCAGTTGTATGGAGGCACTTCCTGGCATACGGCCCTCTTCCCATGCCGGAAGTGTCGTGCACGCGGTGGGGGAATGTTGTGTGACTGGGGAATTGGGCAGACCAAATTGAAAGGGAAATAGGAAAATAAATGGCATACTTTCACCAAACAATGACTTTGCTGAGCTAAAGTACATTTGCTATTGTTAACAATAAAAAGTTTGGGATGGTAGAGCATTCCATTACATGACCACTTTAATAATAAGATTACTTCATAAATCAGGTAATGATTTGCTTATTAATGTACACCTGAAGTCACCCAACAAGAAACGCGTCTACTTATAAAAGACAGCCCATTCCTTAACCAAGAACAGCCCAGTTAAAATTTTATAGATGACCCATGTGGCTTGAAAAGAGGATGAAGTCCATGTACAGCCTGGTGTAAGAAGTTTGTAGTTGGTTACTGATGCTTGGCAGGGGCATTGAAATTGCCCATTCAGCTGTCCAAGAACATAAACACAGGACAATATTGAATGTTAAAAAGATTTCCAATTGGTTTGGTGGATGCTCCCCATGCTGTATAGCATCAAACAGTAAAAAAAACATCCTACAAGCCCATACAGGTTGAGTACTTTTGGTAGTTTTATAGTCTCAGTGGGTTGGTTTCCATGCAAACTGTTGTCCTCTGTTGGAAGGAATGGTACAGCCTGTCAAAGCATGCATAGCATGTTTCAGAGTATGTCTTTAATGACAGAGAACTCAGCATTCCAAAGAAGTATCACATGCACCATATGGCCTTATTAAAATTCATGATTTATTACGTTTTTAGATTCCCTCAGAGAGCTTGCACTGACAGTAACTATACCACAGGATATTTATTGCCATTATATCAGCTTATGGACCAAAAGAAAGGCAAACTAGGGCACTTTTCATATTTTGGACATTTGTCAATGATGTGTGAGGTTATGCAGTGATTATGAATGCACAATTAAAGCCTCAATATCGGTGATTAATGGAAGAGGCCACCATCTCACATTTTGTTTGGGATGTTTCTGTAGCAGTCCTTGCATGGATCTTATTGTTATCCCAAACCCTATGAGTGTTTTTTCTTTATTAAATTATCTCGGTATACACCTGTACACACTGTAGTGAATTTTTGTCACGTTTCTAAACTGCTGTATTAACAGAGTGAGTTGAGAAAGTTGATGGGCATGCATTGCAGAAGTATTTTGCCTGGGGTTAATTTCACCAGTCCAGCACGAGCCACCTGCTCGCCCACATCTAGCGGAAACTAGCTTGTATCTTGGGAACGTTCAATGACCGCAGGCTGTTAACAGTATGGGCTCAGATGGTCAATGCGTTTGCTTGCAGAGCCATTAACTCTGTTAGGGTGTGTGTGGATTTTTTTTGTTTCCACTATTCGGGCATGTTGTAACAACAAAGCCTTTATTGTCTTGAAACCTTGAAACCTCGAAACCTCTGCAACTGAGAGTCGAACATGGCTGATTGGAACAACAGTTGCCTAATCATTTTGCAGCAGGTTGACATCTGTGGAAAAGTAGTGATAAACAGTGCTTGTCAAATGGTCTTTTATAGGCAGTTGATTTAGGTGGAATCACATTTGTGTTTTGAGCATCAACTTGGTCATCTGTTTGTCTGGATAACTAGTTAGTCTTCGTGAAACCTTCCGTTAGGACATCACAGTTTGGCGCACAGCACTTTAAGAATGCAAAATTTTACCTAAATACCCACATCTTTAACATTTGACAGATGACTTTGAAACATAATTTTGACACATCACTTCACCACTGAAAAGTGGATGAATGCACCTGAAAGGTAGATGCAATTATCTGTGCATATATACAGTGGTGCTTGAAAGTTCGTGAACTCTTTAGACTTTTCTATATATCTGCATTAATATGACCTAAAACATCATCGGATTTTCACACAAGTCCTAAAAGTAGATAAAGAGAACCTAGTTAAACAAATGAGACAAAAATATTATACTTGGTCATTTATTTATTGAGGAAAATGATCCAATATTACATATTAGTGAGTGGCAAAAGTATGTGCACCTCTAGGATTAGCAGTTAATTTGAAGGTGACACTAGAGTCAGGTGTTTTCAATCAATGGGATGAGGATCAGGTGTGAGTGGGCAACCTGTTTTATTTAAAGAACAAGGATCTATCAAAGTCTGCTCTTCACAACACATTTGTGGAAGCACGAACAAAGGAGATTTCTGAGGAGCTCAGAAAAAGAGCTGTTGATGCTCATCAGGCTGGAAAAGGTTACAAAACCATCTCTAAAGAGTTGGACTCCACCAATCCACAGTCAGGACAGATTGTGTTAACAAATGGAGCGTATATATTCACACAGACCATGTTACCCTACATGGATGATGGCGGTCGAACACACAAACGAATCACTCCACAGCAAGTCGTGTAATAGTTGGTGAGGTCACAAAGGACCCCAGGGTAACTTCTAAGCAACTGAAGGCCTCTCTGGCTAATGTTAATGTTCATGAGTCCACCATCAGAAGAACACTGAACAACAATGGTGTGCATGGCAGGGTTGCAAGGAGAAAGCCACTGCTCTCCAAAAAGAACATTGCTGCTCGTCTGCAGTTTGCTGAAGATCACGTGGACAAGCCAGAAGGCTATTGGAAGAATGTTTTGTGGATGGATGAGACCAAAATAGTGCTTTTCTGTTAAACCAAAAAGTTCTATGTTTGTCGAAAGGAAAACACTGCATTACAGCATAAGAACCTTATCCCATCTGTGAAACATGGTGGTGGTAGTATCATGGTTTAGGCCTGTTTTGTTGCATCTTGGCCAGGATGGCTTGCCATCATTGATGGAACAATTAAACCTGAATTATATCAGAGAATTCTAAAGTAAAATGTCACTACATCTGTCCATGAACTGAATTTCAAGAGAAGGTGGGTCATGCAGCAAGACAACGACCCTAAGCACACAAGTCATTCTGCCAAAGAATGGTTAAAGAAGAATAAAGTTAATGTTTTGGAATGGCCAAGTCAAAGTCCTGATCTTAATCCAATCGAAATGTTGTGGAAGGACCTGAAGTGAGCAATTAATGTGAGGAAACCCACCAACATCCCAGAGCTGAAGCTGTTCTGTACGGAGGAATGGGCTAAAATTCCTCCAAGCCGGTGTGCAGGACTGATCAAGAGTTACAGGAAATGTTTAGTTGCAGTTATTGCTGCACAGGCAAAGGTTCACATACTTTTGCCACTAACCAATATGTAATATTGGATCATTTTCCTCAATAAATAAATGACCAAGTATAATATTTTTGTCTCATTTGTTTAACTAGGTTCTCTTTATCTACTTTTAGGACTTGTGTGAAAATCCGATGATGTTTTAGGTCATATTAATGCAGATATATAGAAAAGTCTAAAGAGTTCACAAACTTTCAAGCACCACTTTATTGGGGAAAATGTATGCTATCTTTGCATGCTGTGTAGCCATTGGCAGTGCAGAAATCTTTTTGGATGAGTTTCAGAGAAAGCAGAAATGCTAAATTAGCCTAATGTGGCTTAATGTACTGAAACAATGACCTAGGAAAACCAAACTCCTCTCTCTTATTCCTGGTTGTAAGTACATTCTACGGCTGAAATGACAAACCTGTGGGTCAAAAGGAAGTCATTTCTGCATGAATCCCCCCCAAACAAACTATAAGGACAAAGCTTAACATTGCTTAATATACTAAAACATTGATCTAGGAACACCAAACTTCTCTGCTATTACTGCTAATAAGTACAATGTACTGCTGAAACGACGATCATGTGATCCAAAAGGAAAGTAATCATCATTATTATGTTACCATTTAAACCTATTCTAAGTAAAACGCTTAATGTAAAAATGATTACTTTTCCTTTGGGCCACATGTTTGTCATTTTGGCAGTAAAAACTACTCATGACCAGTAGTAATTGTGAGAGGTTTGGTTTGTATAGGCAATTGTTTAAGTACATTAAGCCACATTTAAGCTTTTTACTTATACTAGGTTTAAATGGGAAGAAAAAGCTTAACATAAAGTGATTACTGTCCCTTTGGGCTACCGGTTCATCATTTCACCAGTACTTATGACCAGTAATAAGTGAGAGAAGTTTGGTGTTCCTAGGTCATTGTTTTAGCACATTAAACCATGTTAAGCTTTGTTTTAGACTCTCGTGCATTAGCCAGCTCCACAGACAGTGCATATCCCGTACAGCCAGTCTGTGATACCCCTTACTCTTTAGCAATGTAAAGGCCAAACTTCATGAATCACACTGTTGAAATATAAAAACATAAAGGTATGCTTTGTACCTAAACATTTTGTACACTTTTTCACCATTTTGGAATTGAAACTTGGAATCAATAAGAACTGGAATCAATAAGCAGAATCCGATTTGCTTGCATGCAAACAATACCCAGTAATGATGACTAAAAAGTTGCACTATGCTATCAAGACAAGTGAAAGGTGAACACACCCAAGCCACGCCTAAAGTGTTCCTTGTCACGCCTGTGGGAAAGGAGGAGTTCTGGACAGAAATGTTTATTAGAGTTGTGGATTCATTCATCAGTACTGATGATCAACCATGTCTTGGTTGACTCACTTTCTTTCCCATGGGTGTGACTGTGGGTTAGGGAGTGTGGAAAAGAATTTTTGTGAGATTATGGAGAAGCAGAGTAAAAGAGTGTGTGAGAGAACGCTCTGAATGTGGAATGTCACACCAGGATTAGAGAACTGAAGAGCTGGGTTTGGCATGACAGCACTTTGGTATGCTGTGGTCAGGTCTCAAACTGTTTTTCTCTATAGGCTTTTCACAACAATTCTGTGATGTGAATTGATGTGATACTAGAAATAGTCAGCATGCCCTAAGGGCTCAGGACTGGGTGTAAGCTAAATGGGAGCCACCAGACACTGTTTTAAGGCGTGTCATTCAGAGTCAGGTTGTTGAAATACTGAAAGTACATTTAGTCACTGTTACTGATTAACCGTGTACACCCACCCAGCCTTGGGCTTGGGTCCAGAGTCTGCAGCAGAGTGTTAACTCTTCAAGCCTGATATCAGCATTGTACTGTGTGTGTGAACATACTTAACCAGCTTTGGCACAAGACCGACCATTCTGCTGACATTCGCTTGTGTAAAGGCCAAACTCTTATCACACAAATGTATCACATACATCTTTATTGTTGAGTTTCAGCTTGAACTGTTTTTGTCTTGGTAATCTGGTTCCATGTACCACAGACAGTGGCTGTGAGAATGAAAATGCAAAAGAACATTGAAGTAACACAATGAACATTAAAACTGATATAAAAAGGAAGGATTCTAAAAGCTGTGAAAGTAAGTAACAAAAGATTCCCAATAAATAAATGACTAACGATTGTTTTTTTTAAAAGGGGCTGAATTGATAAATGAGCAAATGTACGTGCTCAGTTAGAAAAAAGGCTTTGGAGAGAGATTTCCAATATCAATTAAAAGTTGTCACCCTTGATGGATGGCTTGTTTGTTTTACGTGTGTGTGTGTGTGTGTAACATGTATGTGCTGATGTTTGTTTTTATGCTCCAGGTAGCCAAAGACAAATAAGAATATGAAAGTGTGTCAGTCAATGGGATATCTAAAGGTATCGCTTTAGATGGTTAAAAATCTGAGTATTTATGTACCTGTAAAAAGAAAGTACAAAATGGATAATTTCAGAACTTTATTGAATCTCTTAAAATAATATTATAAAGTGATTGTAAGTGACTAGTTTGGTTTCAAAGCATGTACTGTATGTGCTTTTGCCTTGACTGTTTTGCGCACCCAACCAATAGTACTCATTTTCTACAGCACATGACTTTGCTGTGTTACCTAAGAGCAGAAAGCTTGTTCCAGGTACAGTACTGCCTGAGAAGGAATATTCATGGCAGAGATGTAGATATTACTTGATATTGTGCATGTAGATATTGGTGTTATATTATTTTGTCATCATCTCTTTGGGTGTGTTTTATTTCTAATTAAATGTCTGCTGAAAAGCTAATATCTACTACTGCCTTTACTAAGTAGTCTAGACATGATGACATATAGGCAACTCGCATCTTACAATTTCAAGAATACAGTTTTACTCAGCAGAACACATGAGAGACATTTTTGGAGAAGATCCATCAGAGAAAGTATTAGGCTTTTTAAACCAGAATAAAATGGAACCCACTGATATAAAAACCTGGGCTTGTAGAAACCCACACTCCAAAAACATAGCCCAAGTACAACTGACCATATACTTTGAAATGAGCAGTATTCACCACAGACTGGAAAAATATAATGAAACCTTGAAAATAAGCTATGCATATGCCATGTGCTTGGCCTAGGTGCTTAGATGATGTAAGATAAAACAAACATATGACCGCATTCAGTTGATCACACCAGAAAAAACACATTTTAAAGCCTGACCAGTACTACAATGCTAAAGGGCCATAAGAAATGACGGTTACAGACATTGGTCATACTAAGGAGTAATTCCGTGAGTAAGTACTGCTACACAAATTGTGAAGAAAGGCACACCCTCTTTTGTACACTTCTACATGGGAGTAGGACACTAGTCATACCTATTGCATGTTTGTGCAGGTTATCCGCCCCCTGGCAACAGTAGACACGGTGTTTTTCCACTTTCATTCATATGGAATTCCTGTCAGATATTCAAGTGGTAGTCAGGTGATGCTGCTGTGAGAACGAATGAAGAAAACCTACTGAATTTCCCTCCACATTAAAATAATTGGAAAGAATGGCGAGAAAGATCCTCTCTTATCTTACATATTGCAAAATAGCAACAAAAGTAGTTTTCATTTAGTCTCATTTTTAAATCAGGATGCACAGTAGGAAGAAGAGATCCAGTGGAGGGAGTATGATGCCTCAGTGTAATGTTCTGCTAGGAAACCCCAAGTCCAGGCGTTCATGTGTGACACTTACCTGAAGACGGTTAGGAAGCACATGGTTTTAATGTTTTGGCTTCAGATAATAGCACTTAATAGGAACTATGTGATGTTTTTATTTTTGTTGTAAAATCAAGGAATCAGCTGTCAGCAACTGTGGGAGCTGGTCAACAAGTCAAAAGAATTACCCTCTGCAAGCATAGCTTGGCGTTCACAGCCAAAGCAGGCTATTAGCCTTGGAGCTCTGCTAAGAAGACCCAGCAGTATAAATTGCTAGTATGCTTGTATGTACAGACTTAATCCTTCCTACATGCCCTAGAGGGACTTGAGTCTGACCACTCCATCATTGTGAAAGTCCAGCAAGAAGCACAACCCTTCAAAGTCTAAACCCTGACATGTTCTGCTGGGTCCACTGTGGCCTTCCTGGCAACAAGAGAGTAGCAAAAGTGGCTATGGGGTTAACGGGATCGCTGGCAGCCCACTTCAAGACCCCACCAGTGGATGCAAAACACACACAAACCCTGTAACTAATAACAAAATGTAGGAAACCAACCCTGACATTTGGCAATCAAACGACTGCGTAATGGTTAAACGAGTGGGATCAAGTAGTGTACTATAGATGCCGTATTGGTGACGCACGATTGGAACAGCCTTTTCTGATTGGGAGAGGAAGCACATGATTGTGGGCTCTGCTGTATGCAAGGAAGTGATGCAGTATAGCTTATAATCATTCCTGTCATGAAAATGAGGGCTGGCATGATGTCATGTTTCATTCAGTGAGAAATGCATACACACAGCTTTGTCCCTCAACTCAAGAGTCAGTGACAGTAGCTGTGAGTTTGTGAGAAACAATTGAGGGGATGGTGAAAGAAAAGCGCTGAGGTCAGGACTCAGGCTGGAGGCAAAAACCGAACAAATGCATATTTCTTATTCAAGACCAATTCAAGAATGTATTCAGATGCAGGTTTTGAACATGGGAGTGAAAGTGCGAGAGAGCGAATTAGAAATGGAGAATGGTTAATAAATCATGTGACGCTGGTGATTTCACAAAGAGCTCATCATTATTGATCAGTCATTCAAATGAAATGAATAGAACGTTTCATTTGAGAGAATCCCTGGCCAGCATTAGGTGTGTATGAAGTGATTCAAGGACAAATCAAGCTAAGCCGGTTCTATGAGTACTTGTAGTTGTCGTGGCTTGTTAGAATCCCACGCTGACAGAGTGGGTGGAGACGTGGGTCAAAGGTAAAACAAATCATACAGTTGTCAGTCTTGTTACACAACTGTGCCCCACCCGCTACCATCTCTGGCACATGTCAACACAGACGCGCACACACACACGTTGGTCTGGTAAGCCTTGTTAAAAAGACTGCAGTCGGTGTCTGATGGTCTATGAATGTTTTTTATTTAAAGGATTATCAAATAATTACCTGTGGTTTGATTTCACTAACAGTTTGTTCTTTTGCAGGTCCTAAATTTGGCTTACTTTTGAGCCAAGGAGGCTATGATGGCAATGCAAAGTAAGTCAGCACAATGTTACAAAGAGAAATAAATGACTAAATAAGTAATGTCAGTTATGGGTTAGTTTGTATTAGTACTGTTTACTCAACATTGTGCTGAGTGTGTCACTATCACGTTGCACACTCAGAACACTTTTGCCTCAGAAAACTAAAGTTATCTTGTATGCGATGCAGTGGGTGATCGTGAA
This sequence comes from Ancistrus triradiatus, assembly GCA_025084515.1. Lineage (NCBI taxonomy): Eukaryota > Metazoa > Chordata > Actinopteri > Siluriformes > Loricariidae > Ancistrus > Ancistrus triradiatus. The sequence goes on along the minus strand of JAJAGP010000150.1, from coordinate 562,885 downwards.
GGTGTGACGAAGGTCACAGAATGGCAGAAGACCTACTATACAACAGATTCAGGCATTCAAACAGGAGCGAACACAGTGCGCTCAGACGATGGCACAGACTTCGGCAAGAAATACAACATGATGACTACAGAAACCTCAGCAGGTAAGCTATAAGCAGTGTTTAAGTAAATATTATACAGTATACAGATACTTTGATGCAGCAGTCCAGGTGAAACACCCATTGCTTTTCAAGCAGTATCGGCTCAGTTTTTAGTGAAGTTTTTAAATGACTTTAACCCGTGTTTATAAGCTATTTTTTTTAAATAGAAAATGAGTTCAGGATAAACCAAAATAAAGTGCCATAAAACAGATGTTTTAATGCTCATAAATCTGCAGAAAATTAAGGGCAGTGGATCGTACAGGAAAGGACACTGCATGCGAGTAAGCCTTAGAAGCAGGCACTCAGTTAAAAAATAGAAAAAAAATATTATTTATAATAATAATCATGAAATGAGAGCTGCAGCTTGAGTCATACTCCAACAGATGAAACAAATGGACTGAATCACTCAATTATAATGCTGGCCCTGTACTGAGAAGATAAAGAGATTTCTCAACTTTTACCTGGAAATCGTTTTCTGAAGTAGAAGAGCAGAATTTCTTAGCAACTTAAAATTAAGCTCATGGGCTTTAGTAACCTTGAAGACAAACAGTGGTCACGTCAAATATTTGTTTCATTTAGATTCCTCTTTTGTTCATTCACTTTGCGTGTTGTTAATTGACAAAAAGAACCTTAACACTTGTATTTTTGGAAGCATTCGTACTTTGCAGCATTTTTTCAACACCTGCCTAAAATTTTAGGTGTTCTGTGTTTTTCAGTTTAGATTCGGCTTATTCTTTGTTGAAGATTTAGTGGTCACTGCACTTTGTAGTTCTACATTTCTCTACATACTTTATTCCCCTGTGGTCAGAACCCCCACAGGTACTATTTGGATGGTGGATCATTCTCACTGCAGTGACACTGATGTGGTGGTGGTCTGTTAGTGTGTGTTGCACTAGTGGATCAGACACCGCAGAGCTGCTGGAGATTATCTGAATAATCTGAACTATCCTAGAAATCTTCATGTAGTATGTTTTATTGTTTTGCCATGTTTGCTTTGACCTTGATCTTCTTTCATCATTAGTACAGTAATGCTCTATCAGTTTGCACTGCTTTGTGTTGCTGGCCTTATACACACATGCACACTTTTTCACTCAGACCTGGAGACCATGACCCGTGCCCAGCGCGTCAGAGCGGCCATGTACCCTGAGTCCATTGAGGTGGGGAGTACCATTTTGTCCGCATCGGCCGACACATCCCAGCAGACTAATGTGCAGAAGCTGGCCGAGCCTTCCCAGATGCTCAAGACAGCCATCGTGCACCTAATCAACTACCAAGATGATGCAGAGCTGGCAACCCGCGCTGTGCCTGAGCTCACCAAACTGCTTAATGATGATGACCAGGTACCTGAGAGAACTTTCTGCACAACACTGTTTATCATTTTACAAGAGCTAAAAGGACATAGCCTTTTAAACCATTGGAGGCTTAGCTTTTTACTTAGTGGCTGGTAACCCAGGGTTAATGATGTGATTGAATTTATTTCTAAGAAAAAGAAATAAGCTGTGCCTTACATTTTTCTAAGCACATCCAGCTCTCAGGAAAAGAGAGCTTTCATCTTTACAGAGACCATGAACTTTATCACATTCATTTTGCTTGTTACTCTTAGGTCAGATGACCTTAACTTAATATCTAGAATGCCTTTTAAAACAGTTGTGCTTTCTGTTCAATGAATCTGGGTATAATAACTACAATAAATGTGTATGTACAGATATGCAGTGCATAATGTCTATTTGCATATTTGTCTGTAGTCCAGTAAGCTTGTTATCCTTATTATGGAGGTAATTAACCTACTTGACCCATATATTACCTTGCCAGATACGTTTGCTATAGTAGTACAGCCATTTTTATGACAGATGTAACAGCAGAGCCTCTGGCGCAGAAAGATTTTATACAGTTTTGCCAAACGCTGTGGCGTGGTGTTCGCCTGACGCTGCGCTCCTTATAAGCACAGAGATGATGATAGTGAGCAGGTCTTACCACTCGGGTGAATTATGTGCCCTGAGTCTGTGCTCTGCATTGCAAGAACTGTGCATATCGAGGGGCTGTTGCGAATTAGGTTCTGTTTGAGTAATAGTTTCTTTTTGTGGCGAAAAGCTGTCGCACCTTATGGGAAGAAACAAGCAGAGTAAGGAAGTACTGAATTTTTCAATGCAGCACACCAGAAAAGCAAGTGGAGGAATAAAAAACCTTGCGCATTCGCTATGGAGCCACCAGAGTTAAATGCACTTGCATTTATTTTTGTCACTTAGCAGACGCCCTTATAGAGAGCGGCTTACGACTGATACAGTCTTATAGTTCAAACAGTCGTGAGTTAAAGGGTTTGTTCAAGCACCCAAACGTGTCATCTTGGGCGAAGTGGGATTTGAACTCTGGACCTTCTAATCCGTAGTACAGTACCTTAACCACTAGGCCACTATAACTGCAGGTTTCTTATCAGTTCCCTGCCCTATTTTGCAATAAATTCTTTTATATACAGTACTGTACAAAAGTCTTAGGTCACCATTACATTAGAATACCGTTGTTTTCGTAATGGTATAATGGCCATATATAATTATTTATTAGCCTTTTTATTAAATACAACTTGAAAATGCAAGATGTGTATGCAATATTAATGAACTGAAAAGAAATCTGAAAAAACTTCTATAGGCTACAGTGGCAAGTATTTAATGTGACCTCCCATTACACTTGAACAATAGCAGCATCTGGCAGCTTCATTGGAATGCCGAGTTGACGCTTCTACAGTCGGAAGGGGATAGATCAGGAATGGTCTCTCTGGAAGGGTAGCAACGAAGAAACCACTTTTTTGGCAGGGGAACTGGGTGAAAATGCTAAGATGTGCTAAAGCTCACAAAGTTTGGACTGAAGATCAGTGGAAGGGGGTATGATGGAGCGATGAATCCAAGCATATCCAAGTAATCCAAATTTATATATGATTATATATGGTTATTATACCATTGCTAAAACAACAAATCTAATTCTTACCTAACACTTTTGAACAGTATACAGTGGGGGGAAAAAAAGTTAGTCAGCCACTGATTGTGCAGGTTCTCCTACTTAGAAAAATGAGAGAGGTCTGTAATTTTCATCATAGGTACACTTCAACTATGAGAGACAAAATGGGGGGGGGGGAAATCCAGGAAATCACATTGTAGGATTTTTTTGAGAATTTAATTGTAAATCATGGTGGAAAATAAATAAGTATTTGGTCACCCACAAACAAGCAAGATTTCTGGCTCTCACAGACCTGTAACAACTTCTTTAAGAAGCTCTTTTGTCCTCCACTTGTTACCTGTATTAATGGCACCTGTTGGACTCGTTATCTGTATAAAAGACACCTGCCCGCAGCCTCAAGCAGTCAGACTCCAAACTCAACCATGGCCAAGACCAAAGAGTTGTCGAAGGACACCAGGAAGAAAATTGTAGACCTGCACCAGACTGGGAAGAGTGAATCTACTATAGGCAAGCAGGTTGGTGTGAATATATCAACTGTAGGAGCAATTGTAAGAAAATGGAAGACATACCATTGATAATCTCCCTCGATCTGGGGCTCCATGCAAGATCTCATCTCGTGGGGTCAAAATGATCATGAGAACGGAGAGCAAAAATCCCAGAACTACACGGAGGGACCTGATGAATGACCTACAGAGAGCTGGGACCAAAGTAACAAAGACTACCATCAGTAACACACTATGCCGAGAGGGACTCAGATCCTGCAGTGCCAGGCGTGTCCTCCTGCTTAAGCCAGTACATGTCCAAGCCCATCTGAAGTTAGCCAGAGAGCATATGGATGATCCAGAAGGGGATTGGGAGAATATCATGTGGTCAGATGAAACCAAAATACAACAACCTTTTGGTAAGAAAAACACTTTTTGGAGGAGAAAAAATGCGCTGAGTTGCATCCCAAGAACACCATACCTACTGTGAAGCATGGGGGTGGAAACATCATGCTTTGGGGCTGTTCTTCTGCACAGGGGACAGGACGACTGATCCGTGTTAAGGGAAGAATGAACGGGGCCATGTATCGTGAGATTTTAAGCCAAAACCTCTTTCCATCAGTGAGAGCATTGAAGATGGAACGTGGCTAGGTCTTCCAGCATGACAATGATCCCAAACACACCGCTCGGGCAACGAAGAAGTGGCTCCGTAAAAAGCATTTCAAGGTCCTGGAGTGGCCTAGCCAGTCTCCAGACCTCCACCCCATAGAAAATTTGTGGAGGGAGTTGAAAGTCCGTGTTGCCCAGCGACAGCCTCAAAACATCACTGCTGTAGAGGAGAGCTGCATGGAGGAATGGTCCAAAATACCAGCTGCAGTGTGTGCAACCTGGTGAATACTTACAGGAAATGTTTGACCTCTGTCATTGCCAACAAAGGTTATGTTACAAAGTATTGAGTTGAACTTTTGTTATTGAGCAAATACTTATTTTCCACCATAGTTTACAATTAAATTCTTTAAAAATCATACAATGTGATTTCCTGGATTTTTTTTCTCATTTTGTCTCTCACAGTTGAAGTGTACCTATGATGAAAATTACAGACCTCTCTCATCTTTCTAAATAGGAGAACTTGCACAATCAGTGACTGACTAAATACTTCTTGCCCCACTGTATATATGAACTGTGTATATGTGTACACCTGTGTGTCCAGATCTCATAACGTTCTATGTCACCGAACCTATCGTGGACAGTAAGTGACGCATACCTGTACCTGGATAACTGCTAACCTCTGACCCTGTCTCACTGGCCAGTTGGTGGTAAACAAGGCAGCGCAGATTGTGAACCAGCTGACTCGGAAGGAGGCTTCACGGCGTGCTCTGATGCAGTCGCCACAGATGGTGGCAGCCGTGGTGAGGGCAATGCAGAACACGAATGACATGGAGACAGCACGTGCCACAGCCAGCATCCTGCACAACCTGTCACACCAGCGTGAAGGCCTGCTGGCCATCTTCAAATCAGGAGGGATCCCCGCACTGGTGCGCATGCTCAGGTGAGAGTGCTGAACAAACAGGTGAAATGCCGCTCACAGTTGGTTTATATTGAGTCATTCTTGTTTGTGATAGTCATTTGTACAGTTTACTACACATGCACAGATTTGTAGACACTCAAAATGACTTCCAACATCATGGTTTCTGATATTGAGTTTGTATGAACAAACCTGTATTGCTGCTACATCTGAGTAAGCTTTCCATTAAATTTTGGAACATGACTGCAAGATTGAGCACTGATGTTTTTCAATAGAAATTGGCACTGTGACAGCTTTTGTTCTGTCTTGCCATCTGTAGATAAAGAGAACCCAGTTAAACAAATGAGACAACAACTATTATACTTGGTCATTTATTTATTGAGGAAAATGATCCAATTTCACATATTAGTGAGTGGCAAAAGTCTGTGAACCTCTAGGATTAATTTGAAGGTGAAATTACAGTCAGGTGTTTTTAATCAATGGGATGACAATCAAGTGTGAGTGGGCACCCTTTTATTTAAAGAACAGGGATCTATCAAAGTCTGCTCTTCACAACACACGTTTGTGGAAGTGTGTCCTGGCACGAACAAAGGAGATTTCTGAGGAGCTCAGAAAAAGAGTTGTTGATGCTCATCAGGCTGGAAAAGGTTACAAAACCATCTCTAAAGAGTTTGGAGTCCACCAATCCACAGTCAGACAGTCCAGTCCATTTGTGTACAAATGGAGGAAATTGAAGACCATTGTTACCCTCCCCAGGAGTTTTTGACCAACAAAGATCACTCCAAGAGCAAGGTGTCTAATAGTTGGCGAGGTCACAAAGGACCCCAGGGTAACTTCTAAGCAACTGAAGGCCTCTCTCACATTGGCTAATATTAATGAGTCCACAATCAGAAGAACACTGAACAACAATGGTGTGCATGGCAGAGAAAGCCACTGCTCTCCAAAAAGAACATTGCTGCTCGTCTGCAGTTTGCTAAAGATCACGTGGACAAGCCAGAAGGCTATTGGAAGAATGTTTTGTGGATGGATGAGACTAAAATAGAAGTTTTTGGTTTAAAAGGGCCTGTTTTGCTGCATCTGGGCCAGGACGGCTTACCATTATTGATGGAACAATGAAATCTGAATTGTATGAGAGAATTCTAAAGAAAAATATCAGGACATCTGTCCATGAACTGAATCTCAAGAGAAGGTGGGTCATGCAGCAAGACAACGACCCTAAGCACACAAGTGGTTCTACCAAAGAATGGTTAAAGAAGAATAAAGTTAATGTTTTGGAATGACCAAGTGAAAGACCTTAATCCAATCGAAATGTTGTGGAAGGACCTGAAGCGAGCAGTTAATGTGAGGAAACCCACCAACATCCCAGAGTTGCAGCTGTTCTGTACGGAGGAATGGGCTAAAATTCCTCCAAGCCGGTGTGCAGGACTGATCAACAGTTACAGGAAATGTTTAGTTGCTGTTATTGCTGCACATATCAAATACCTCTACAGTTAAAATAAAATTTGCCAAATAATTTCTTTATGGAGTTTAACTTTAATGTGTGTGTGTACGTGTGTGTGTGTTACAGCTCTCCTGTGGAATCGGTGTTGTTTTACGCCATCACCACACTCCACAACCTGCTTCTGCATCAGGAGGGAGCCAAGATGGCTGTGCGTCTGGCTGATGGTCTGCAAAGGATGGTGCCACTGCTGAAGAAGAGCAACCCCAAGTTCCTGGCCATAACAACTGACTGCCTTCAGCTTCTCTCCTATGGCAACCAGGAGAGCAAGGTGTGTGGATTTTGTGGTAGATCATGCTTTGTGTAGAGCTAAATACAGTTCCTAAGGCTCAGGTCTGCTGCATTTATGGAACTGTGTACCCAGTGGATTTTGGGTTTGGCTCCAGGCTCTCCCCTGGCTTGGGGAAAAACAGGATGTTCCTTCTTTAATGAGATCATGATATGGTACTGAGCTTGGGGTTAAGGTAAAGTTGGTGCAGCTACTCGAACAAAACAGCCACATGCTGTGTGCCATGGTGAAAGTACCCCAGGAGATAAATATAGGTCACTACTTGGAAAACTAGTGACTACTAGATCTCAAGCAGTCCTTTCCATGTCCTGCTCCCTTTTGCAGCTCATAATCCTGGCTAACGGTGGTCCTGAGGGCCTGGTGCAGATCATGAGGAACTACAACTACGAGAAGTTGCTGTGGACCACCAGCCGCGTGCTCAAAGTGCTCTCTGTGTGTCCTAGCAACAAGCCGGCCATCGTGGAGGCTAGTAAGTGAAAGCTGAGGGACCCACTGCTCTTTTAGTGTGACAATAAATCTCTGGGAAGTTGCATGCTCTGTGAGAGTGCCGAGTCCTTTTCTTTCAGCCTCTCTCTGTTGCTGTTTTGTCTATTCACCCTTTTTTTCTGGCACATCCGGAATGGATCTGTGAGAATCTAGACTGTGCAGTGTAGCTGCACAGTATGCACATGTAGAATTGGTTTCATGCCTTCATTGGGTGTTTACAAGTACAAAAAAATCACTTAACTGTAATTTGGCATTAATTTGGTCATTGTGTTTCCATTCATCTTTTAGTAATTTAAACATGAGTCAGTAATAAGTGTGTTTAAATTACTGGTCATTACCTTTTCCAGAAGTCAGGCAGTGGCAGAGCTGAGTTTGAAATGAAGTAGTAACATGTTATCAACCGAGTAGTGTTGACAACGTTTATACATTTTTAATTGACCACATTAGTAGCTGCTAATAAGTCTGGTCTCAGGTCACTGTACTGTTTTTTTTTTTTTTTTTTTTCCTGTTCTTCAAACGTGCCAGTTGTCTAACACTGGACTAAAGCGAGCACAGTTTGCTGTTATGTTTGCCCTCATACGCAGGAATAGAAAATGAAAGAAGGCTGATTGATGCTATACACTTCTGGTCAAACGTTTTAGAATGCAACTATTTTTTTAGATATTTATGCAATTTAATGTCAAAACTTTTTTACTCAGAGTGGCCACCTTCTGTATATCATCCCAGTGCAGTATTTCCAGACAATGGCACATTTCCTGCGAATGGGCAAAACCTGATTTTTGCAGTAGATTAAAGTTATAAACGTGCTAACTGTTTTACATAACCACTTGAGTAATATGGTAATTGCTATTGTTGAACAACTGCTTATGCACCCAGTCGAACAAAACAACGCATGCATGATTTGATATATGACGTGATCTCAGGTGGAATGCAGGCTCTGGGGAAGCATGTGACCGGCGGTAACCAGCGGCTGTCACAAAACTGTCTGTGGACTCTGAGGAATCTGTCTGATGCTGCCACTAAACAGGTTTGTGAGAAGATCTCATTTCAGTGCATGTTCCACTGTAATATAGAATGTAGTTTGTGCTAGTGGAAAGTTCAGAATTTATTTTTATTTAATTTTATTCATTTTAATCCCCTAACTCACTATCCAAACGATTAACCTGCTGTAACTAACAACAGTTATAAAACTCATTCTGTCAATGGAAAAAGAGGACAAATAAAACAGTGTTTATAATATATGGACATATCAATCGTGTTTGGTTAGTCTCATGCCCATGCGCAGACTGGGAAAACCATTTATGATTGGGTAACATGCTATGAGTAATCCGATTACTCGGGTAAAATCCAGCTCTGTTTATCGGATTTCTTAATGCTGTATACAATACCGCTTGAATAATCGGGATAACTGCAGAAATCTGATTATGATCGGACTATTAAGGGCATGTAAACACACTGTGTGACACAGCAGAAGATGAAAGTTTTATAAGCGGATGAGCATGGAGAAGAAAGTGGTCGGGAGGCAAAACACCAATCAGTGCACAGATGTGCTGTTACGCTGACAGATCCATAAACTGTTGGTATGACTTAGAAAGTTTTTCATAATACATACTAGAAGTAGGCTCCATCTATCCAATTATTCGCTACCCAAACCATTTTCCAGAATGATGTACATTTCAGACGGTGGAGTTCAACTCTGTTGCTTGTGGTTTGTTTGTTTGTGTATATTTGCATACTGAGCTTTTCATACGTTTTAGTCACTACACACCACTGCTAAAATTGAACTGCTAATTGTGACTACTGTCTCTCTGCCTGTAGGACGGTCTGGAAGGGCTGCTGCAGGTCCTGATTGGCCTCCTCTCTGTGGATGACATGAACATGCTGGCCTGTGTCTCGGGCACCCTGTCGAACCTGACATGCAATAACTCACGCAACAAGACTTACGTGACCCAGAACAACGGCGTGGAGGCCCTGATCCATGCACTGCTGCGTTCTGGGGAGAATCAGGATGTGAATGAGCCAGCTACCTGTGCTCTTCGCCACCTCACCAGCCGCCACGCAGACGCCGAATTGGCACAGAATGCCGTACGCACACACTACGGCATCCCAGCCATTGTCAAGCTGCTCAACAGGCCTCACTACTGGCCCGTTGTTAAGGTAAAAGCAAAGGAAAAATACAGGTAGTCCCCGATTTAGGCTGGGGACATGTTCAGACAAATACACCCTAAGTCGAATTTATAGTAAACCAAGGACTTTAATATATACTGTGCATGTCATAGCGTAGCGTACCTTAAACGGACCACAGGTTTTCTCACTACATTTGCGAGCGCTCGGCACTGCCGCCAAAATCATTAACATAAAGCTTATTTTACAATAAAGTACTGAATGGATTCTGTAATTTATTGAATAATGTATTGAAAGTGGGGAAAAGCTATTCTTGCACGACCACTGCTCTTCCTCACTACGTTTCCTGCCATGTGACACACTACGTCACGCACTGCAGAGTTCCTAGTGGGAGCGTGGGAGAGAGTATCCTACTGCATATCACATGCACAGCAAAAAAAAAATCTGAATTAAGAATACAGTTTCTGCTGAATGTGTATTTGTCAGTATAATCTCATCGTAAAGTCTGGCCTTCATATGATGGGGAGCACCTGCAATGAAAAATAAACAAGGTCTTTAAAGCATTGTTAGACTATTAGATCATTGGTTATGGTAGTGTTTCACACTTATATATATATATATTGTAGCTATGTTGACAAGTTGGAAGCTAAAATGTTCAAAAAATGGATGTCACAGTGTTTGAGAGAACACACATGCATATATGTACTGATCAGCCATACCATTAAAACCACCTGCCTAATATTATGTAGATCCTCCTCCTGCCACCAAAACAGTTCAGATACCCAGTGGTATCTGCACCAAGACGATAGCAGCAGATAATTTGAGTTTGAAAGTAGTGAGGTGGGGCCTCCATGAATCTGACTGGTTTGTCTAGCACATTCCACAGATGCTTGCTTGATTGAGATCTGGGGAATTTGAAGGCCAAATTAACACCTGGAACCAGTGTGGCAGGGCACATTATTCTGCTGAAAGAGGCCACTGCCATTAGGAAATACTTTTGGCCTGGGTTACTTGGCCTGAGGGTAAGTGTTTAGTATTTAGTCAGCCACTGATTGTGCAAGTTCTCCTAAATCCAGGAAATGACATTGTAGTATTTTTAAAGAATTTAAATTGTAAATCATGGTGGAAAATAAGTATTTGGTCACCCGCAAACAAACAAGATTTCTGGCTCTCATAGACCTGTAACTTGTTACCTGTATTAATGGCTCCTGTTTGACCTCGTTATCTGTATAAAAGACACCTGTCCACAGTCTCAAATAGTCAGACTCCAAACACAACCATGTCCAAGACCAAAGAGCTGTCGAAGGACACCAGGAAGAAAATTGTAGACCTGCACCAGGCTGGGGAGAGTGAATCTACAATAGGCAAGCAGGTTGGTGTGAATAAATCAACTGTGGGAGCAATTGTAAGAAAATGGAAGACATACAAGACCACTGATAATCTCCCTCGATCTGAGGCTCCAAGATCAAGATCTCATCCCGTGGATTCAAAATGATCATGAGAACGGTGAGCAAAAATCCCAGAACTACATGGAGGGACCTGATGAATGACCTGCAGAGAGCTGGGACCAAAGTAGCAAAGGCTACCATCAGTAACACACTACACCGAGAGGGACTCAGATCCTGCAGTGACTGGTGTGTCCCCCTGCTTAAGCCAGTACATGTCCAGGGCCGTCTGAAGTTAGCCAAAGAGCATATGGATGATTCAGAAGAGGATTGGGAGAATATCGTGGTCAGATATAGAACTTTAAAAGATCAAAATAGAACTTTTTGGTAAAAAGTCAACTCGCCATGTTTGAAGGAAGAAAAATGCTGAGTTGCATCCCAAGAACACCATACCTATTGGGAAGAATGGGGGTGGAAACATCATGCTTTGGGGCTGTTTTTCTGCAAAGGGGACAGGACGACTGATCCGTGTTAAGGGAAGAATAAACCGGGCCATGTATCGTGAGATTTTAAGCCAAAACCTCCTTCCATCAGTGAGAGCATTGAAGATGGAACATGGCTGGGTCTTCCAGCATGACAATGATCCCAAACACAGCACTCGGGCAACGAAGTGGCGGCTCCGTAAAAAGCATTTCAAGGTCCTGGAGTGGCCTAGCCAGTGTCCAGAACTCAGCCCCATAGAAAAATTGTGGAGAAAGTTGAAAGTCCGTGTTGCCCTGCGACCTCCCCAAAACATCTCTGCTCTAGAGGAGATCTTCATGGAGGAATGGGCCAAAATACCAGCTGTAGTGTGTGCCAACCTGGTGAAGACTTACAGGAAACGTTTGACCTCTGTCATTGCCAATAAAGGTTATGTTTCAAAGTATTGAGTTGAACTTTTGTTATTGAGCAAATACTTATTTTCCACTGTAATTTAGAATTAAATTCTTTAAAAATCATACAATGTGATTTCCTGGATTTTTTTTCTATCATAGTTGAAGTGTACTTGTGATGAAAATTACAGACCTCTCTCATCTTTCTAAGTATTAGAACTTGCACAATCAGTGGCTGACTAAATACTTTTTTGCCCCACTGTATGTGGTATGTGTCAAACTAACATGCACATGAATGCCAGGGCCCAAGGTTTCCCAGCAGAACATTGACCAGAGTAATACACTGCCTCAGCCGGTTTGTACCCATAGTACCCATAGTACTGGTGCCATCCCTTCCCCAGATAAGAGGCATACATGCACCTGGCTGTCCACATGATTTAAAAGCAAAAGTGATTTGAATTGGTTGATGTTTTTAATTTTAATTTATTCATGAAATAACTGTTGCTGTCTAGTCTATCCCACCCCTTAAGAGGTACCATTGTGATGAGATAATCAGTGGTATTCACTTCACTTGTCAGTGGTTTTAATGTTATGGCTGGTGTGTGTGTGTGTGTGTGTGTGTGTGTGTGTGTGTGTGTGTGTGTGTACGTACACACATTGGGTGTATATTAATGATTCATTCTTTATTATGCTGATTGTGATTTTTGTAATAAAAATAATTGTACTATATTAGAGGAAAATGCAAAATGGAAGCAATTTCACTACTGGTCCCAAACCTATATGAATTAAAGCTAAACAAAGGTTACTCATTTTTCCATCCTTTGCTTTTAGGCTGTAGTTGGCCTGATCCGCAACCTGGCACTTTGTTCACCCAATCAAGCGCATCTCAGAGACGCGGATACCATTACCAAACTTGTCACTCTGCTGAAAAATTCCCACCAGGATGCTCAGAAGCATGGTTCAAGCAGCCAGCAGACCTACCAGGTAGGCTAAGATGCATTTCATTTGTGGCCTAAGCTCTACTACGCTGCATTGCTCTCGATTGTCCCTCAATCATTTATTCATGCAACCTACAAAAGGCAGTGGTTCCAGTTTCCACGTCTCATTTCTCTTTGTCTGTGTGATATCCTGGCAGGATGGGGTGAGAATGGAGGAGATTGTGGAGGGCTGCACAGGAGCGCTGCACATCATGGCCAGAGATCCTATCAACAGAGGAATAATCGGTGATATGAACACCATCCCATTGTTGGTGCAGGTGAATGTCACATCAAATCATGCGACTTCCTCTCTTCTTTATAGACAGCAATGTAGATACTGTATGTGAACTCATGACTTCCCATCCTCTAACTGGTTTGACCTGGCATAACACTCTCTCACATTCTCTCTCTCTCTCTCCAGCTGCTCTACTCCCCAGTGGATAACATCAAGCGAGTGGCTGCTGGCGTGCTCTGTGAGCTGGCTCTGGACAAACAATTAGCCGTAGCAATTGATAACGAGGGTGCCTGTGCTCCACTAATGGAGCTGCTGCACTCCAGCAATGAGGGCATTGGTATGTGAGACAGATCTGCTTCAGTGTTGTTTGTAATACAAATGGCATGAAGTTACATTCTTGTACTTTACAATTTACAGTTGGTCATTTAGCCGACCATCTTCTCCAGATTTGACACTAAGCAAAAATCTTGGGTTAAGGACCCAACAGTGGCAGTTTGGAGAATGACCACAGTCCCTATACTCTCTCTTTCACACAATCTCTGTAATACTCTCAGCATGGGCTTGCTAGTCATGATAGGCATGCTAGTCTAGATCCTTGTAATGGCACCTATGCTTCCGAGACTGTTTGCACAGCAGGACGGGCGTCAGACTTTCCCTGGACAGAGTAAATAGCAGAGACTCATGGATGACTGCTATAATAAAAGTATAGGGCTTACATTGAACTATGCAGCCAATTTAATCAATGTGAATATTGACTGCGAAATGAAAACTGTTACAGTCCAAGAATTAAAGCGTAAAGATGGTAAGAAATGTCTTACTAAGACAAAATGTCTTAACCAAAGCTGGAGTAATCTGGGTTTCAGTAGAGCACACTGTGAATGCGTAACAATGAACATTTCTTCATGTCAAGTCAAATTTATTTCTGTAGCTCTTCTTACAATAGAACATTTTCTCAAAGCAGCTTTCCAAAAATCTAGGCCCACAGCTGCAATGAACAAGCATAGGGTAACAGCGGCAGCTCTTAGGAGGAGCAGGACCAGGCTAGATTTTGTATGAGACAACTAAATTAAATCACCTAAACAGAACATTTATTTAAAGCTAAATAACTAATAGGCTAAATACACAGACGTTGAGCAGCCTACATTGAATAGAGAATGGGGATGGGTGGGGGTAAACACATCTTAACTGATTCTTTCCCTGGAAATAATAGCCCAAAAGATTAATAAGTACACAGTGTAATTATTACAGTGAAATGCAATTCCTACAGATTTCACAGAAGAATTCTGTCAAACCTGCAAACGTTTGATGTATATAATTAATACAATAACCTTTACACTTTTGCCCCAAGAGTATTTTTTTTTTCTTCCTTGGTACACTGTAATGTTGTAACCCTGCTTTCTCGTCATGGTTGTGGTGGCTGTAGGGCCTGTGTTCTTTGAGCACATTAAGTAAGGTTCGCAGCACCAGTCTATTGCAGGGGTCACTGTTGTAGCACCGGTTTATAGTTAATCGAGCAAAGCCAGTCATGTCTGCACATGACTCTTTACCCAGAAGGAAGGCACTGACAGGACTCTAATCCCTGTGGAGTTGGACTACCGTAATTGTCTGCTGTGTCACCCAAGCACCAGAATAAATTATTGGTTGTGGAAACTGCTCATGCATTACATTTGCAATGGGGTTTATATAAGACTGTAGTGGATGTGAGTGAACGGGTATTGCGACAGAGTTGAAACTGTCATTTTATTTCCTTTCTCTAACAGCAACATATGCAGCTGCTGTGCTGTACCGCGTCTCTGAAGACAAAAACGCTGACTACAGGAAGCGTGTGTCTGTGGAGCTTACACACTCCATGTTTAAGCATGACCCTCATGCATGGGACACGGTGAGTGGACTTTCTGGCGTTAAAGAGGAGTTGACTTCTACTTTGGCAGTTTGCAATGATGCATTTGTTTTATATATTGACTGTCTGTTGTTTGTCCTTTCCAGGCTCACCAGGATGCATTGGACCAGGGTTATGCACAAGAAATGGGTTAGTACCTATGGGAACCTATACATCCAGGGGCCAATAAACTATCCCTTGTTGGAAGAGATGCATATCTAACTGGCTTTGATTTGCATTTGCAGCAAACTAAAACTGTTGAGCATTAATACGCAAGTGTATTAATGCAGCCTAAGAATGTGTTAAAGTGTGTGTGTGTGTGTGTGTGTGTGTGTGTGTTCAACAGATGAGGCTCGCTTTGGTGGGTATGCATATGACCAAATGCCAATGGAGTTTGAATTGACTGATGATTACACACATGGCTATGACACCAGGCCCTATGCTGATGCTTGCTAACAGGTTATTACAGTTCTACAAACATCTCTCTAACATCTGCTAGCAAACTCACAGTGCAGCAAATAAATCGGCCTACATTATAGTATTGAGTGAACACAGTGCAAGAAAATAAAAGAAGACTAGGCTATAGTTACTTTTATTAAAGCTGACTTGCGTGTCTTGCTGGGGTTTTTTTCAGCTTTACTTCATAAAAGGCATGTATTTGTCTATGATTGTGCCCAGCAAAGCAATACATTTACAATTAGTCATTTAGCAGATGCCCTTCTCCAAACTGACTTATAACTGATACAAACTCTCAATCCAAGCAAAGACAGTTAAAGGCTCAAGGAATCTAACAGTCAGCTTGACAGAGGTCAGATTTGAACCTTGTACCTTCTGGTCCATAGTCCAGTACCTTAACCACTAAGCCACAGTCCATAAAACTCGTCAGTATTTTAGTGATCCTAATTGCTCAAATCATTAACTCTTATTTAACTGTATGTTGTGTTGTATACAGAAAAGTACCATTTACCCAGGAATGTCATTTTATATATTAGAGCCATTCCACCGAATGGATGCCATTTCCCTTACCAGGACATTACATGTCATGATGATTCATATAATTAACTGTAAAAAAAACATATATATATTATTAAGCAAAGTGTCCTCCACAGTGATGCAACTGGAAATTTAAGGTATATAATTTAAAACATACTAAAAACTACCAAGAACACTGATAAATAGCATTTGTTAGCTGTCCCTGGTCTGTAATATTACATTCTGCAATGAAATATAATGATTAAAATCCTTCAGAATTTTTTTTTTTTTGGCGTTATTGTCACTCCATTTCCCTAAATTATCAAATAGTATTTCATTAAAGTCATAGAAAGATGCTGCTTATGTAACAATGACTAAAATATCAGTAATAAACCCTTTACATATACCGTATTTTTCGGGCTATAAAGCGCACCGGCTTATAAGACGCATGAAATGAAACAAAACTCTTAAGTTCCGTCGGAAGCTCAGTTTGGTCTTTACCTGGTGCAGGGCGTCTTCTTGCTTCCTCCACTTCCGTAACATTGATTCGTTAATGTTGAATTCTCTCGCAGCTGCTCTATTTCCATGTTGTACTGCGTGACTGATAGCGTTGTGTTTGAAATCCGCTTTCGAAAATGAATGAATGAAATGAATGCACATAACCCTAATGCTGAAGCACATACCGTATTACCCCCGCGATGCTGCGCACTACGGGTGGCCGTAAGCTCCGTAACTCACCAAGGAAGGCCCGTGCTAAAACATTTTGACAGATTTATGAGCGCGCCGTGTACCATCTACAATCGGTTCTAGGTCAGAAAGCACAACCAGAATTAATTCATACATTAGGCGCACCGCATTTTAAGGCGCACTGTCGATTTTTGAGAAAGTTAAAGGATTTTAAGTGCGCCTTATGGTCCGAAAAATACGGTAGTATGTACAGCATATGGTAATTGTAGTATAACGTTTTACTTAGTTTTATAGAGCTCGGGTGCTGAATCTATGTAATGGCTTTTGTTGTATGACCAATTAACTCAAGAAATAAAGACATCGGTCGTCATTTTAATTTTCAAATTACAATAAACACACTTCAGCAGTTCTTTTAGCGCTTTAAAAAAAGTCAAAACTTAAATGGTTTCAGCTGTGAGGTTGGAATTAAATGGATTAATTCATTTAATCCAGATCTATAGTTGCTAATTGCATGTTGTTTGTGTTTCCCTTAGCAGAATGCTATTGACTTGTTGAGGAGGAACAACACTAAGAGGGAATGTTTGAAAATAAGTAGCCTGAACTGTGGCTCACTGGCGCGACACACACTACTGTACTATATGCACCTATCACTGTGCTGTGAGGGGTGGAATCGTTATATTACTTAACACTGCCTTCTCTGAAAAACCATGGCACACACTGTCTTACTTTTTTTTTTTTATTGTAGAAAATGTGTATTTTAGGGCTCTTATTGGGGGTTGTAAACACATAGGTGGCAAGAAGACTGGGAATCTGCCAAAGAGATTTTATTGAGTCGTTGTGTTGATAATCATCCTTTTATGTTTTCTAACTTCAGAAAATGCTGACTGCACTGAGATAGTAATCAGTTCTGAATTAAACCTTTGTCCACCTGAGGTGCCAGTCTCAAAAACGATCTGAAATATTTTGTTTTAAGGGTTGATGAACACAATTGGTTTAGAGCATCACTAAGACTGGGTGATACAGCATAGACTATATATAAATACTTTGATTTGCTGACTTTAATTGCATTGTAGTGCTTGTCTAGTGTAAAACTGTCTGCCTTTCTTGCGCGGAAACCACATGAAAGGAACAAAGTTGAAAAACGTTGGAAATTATTTTTCAGATTTTTTTTTTTTTTTTGCTGTGGATTTTTTATATCAGGATATTGATTTTTTTTTTTTTTTTTTTTTTTTTTGTAGTGTTAAACTCTGCTAGTCTATTCTTTCTTTGCCACATCTCAAAATGATCTTAGGATTTATAGATATTTATAGATACATTTTATAATTTTCCAAATTGTTTCCAGCTCTGGAAAATTTATTTCCCTAACTTTTGTAGGATTTCCATGTAGGTTAATCCAGTAATGCTCTAAGGGATATACACTAATGTGGTGAAGACTTTTGCAGTGATGTCTGCCTACATATAATAGCAAGTAACTGATAAGGGAAATATAGAAAGTGACAAAGGATTGTCTATTCAGCGTTTCTACATAACTTTGTAACCAAAAATTCAAAAATAAAATCATTTACTAACTCAGGTAGTGTGTTAATGTTGTCATTTTGTCATTGCTTACATGTTTGGTGTTGTATCCTGTGGCACATTTTCCCACAGATGTTGCAGCTGGGCTAAAGGTTGTGCCCCAGCTGTTCCTATAAACTTTTGATTGGTGAT